>JAUMHN010368634.1:0-17229 GCA_032360265.1 Heliamphora ciliata | reverse complement strand
TGCTTTTTGGTGAGAAATAATTTGAGAAAGAAACCAATGCAAGGATACACGAAGATCCGGATCGGTGCCCACTCGCCGAGATCTTTATGTGCGTCGGGATATACGTGAGAAGATCATTGGGTCGTTTCGGATCGTTGTTCTACGTCAAAGAAACTTGAACAAGTTTCTTGAAGGTATATTTAATAATAATATATCAGTTTATTCGTCGATATGGGTTTTCATGGAAAATGCATGCGCCGTTTTTTACGGTCACAGCGCCGGTTCTTAGTTTTTCTTTCGCGTTCCAATAAGATGGGGTAGTGGTCCTTCGATGAAAGCCCGAGAAGATCCTTATGTTGAGTGGGTTCGCTACGGTCCCTCGGGTTAATCCCCGTCAACGTTGTTTGGTTAGCTTCGTCCAACGGTTGTGGAAATTCGTAAAGAAGTCGGTTGCCTCCGTGAATGGCGAGGTGCTCTGTTCCTTCAGGTTGAATTCTCGTAAATTGAGTCGGTTGCCTCCGTTAATGGCGTTGTTGTAACCCCGTATAGAACTTGTCATTACCACTCCAGTCTGTGTGACTCGGGTCTAGGGTAATCGGCAGGAGTCTATAATTGTTATCTTTGTATGTGTTTTTACTATTTTTCCTTAACTGTGGCATGATATCTGTTAAGATGGTATGCATAGTTTCAAGGATGGAACGCGATCTTAAAGATAGTGCGTGTGATGCATATTTGTTATGTGTTGGGTGTGTTGCTCATAGTGTGTTGAGTGTAGTGCATGTGTTGCATGAGTAGCTTATTGGGGCTTGGTAGAGCCGGCTTAGATATATATCCATGTGTTGCATGTATATATATCTGTTATCTTTGGGACTCGTGCGAGTCGTGTTATCAAACTGTTTTGTTGGCTCTAATGAGTTGTGATATAACACTGTTTCCAAACTGTTTTAAGGTTTGAAATAGAGTCTAAAACTGCACCTCGTTTTCTAGCATGTTTAGCTTATATTGCATGTGCTTGTCTACTTTCTGCTGAGTTTTGGCTCACAGTGTGGGATTTGATTTTCTTCAGGTACCGGTCACGCAGGTTGATCCGGAATTGCTGGAGGGGTGGAAGAGCTATAGTCTTCATTTTTGCTAGTTTTGAACATGTATGTGATAACATATTTTCTGGCGTTGGGGCCGTGTAATATAATCCATTTGACGATTATAAGCAATGCATGTATGGTTTAATTTGAGAGTGTATTCTCGGGTTGGGTGTTATATTTGGTTGTTGCTGAGTGTTTCACGAGATCCGGTGTTTGGGACGTGACAGATACACTCGTCATGACTCTCGTTAAGGAAAGCTGTCTTAACATCCATTTGCTAAATTTTGAAATCGAAATAAGCAGCAATGGATAAGTGAATCCGGATAGACTTAAGCATGGCTAGCAGCGAAAAGGTTTTCTTATAATCGATCCATTCTTTCTGAGTGAACCCTTTTGGAACAAGCCTAATTTTGAAGGTTTCAATCTTCCTGTCTACTCCTCTCTTTCTTTTGTAGATCCGCTTGCATCTATTGGGTTTTATCCTTTCGGGTAGTTCTACAAGTTTCCAGACCTGATTAAATTACATAGATTCCATCTCAGAATTCATAGCATTTTGCCAAAAATCTGCATCTTTATCTTGAAGTGCTTCATTGTAATTATAGGGTTCAGTATCTAGTTCTGCTGGGATCTTGTCAAAAGTCTCTCCCAAGAATATATATCGATCAAGTTGATGAACAACCCTTCCACTACGACAAGGCACTACCTGTGTCTGTGTACTAGTAGTAACACGCTATACAGAATCTGAACTCTGTGCATTAGCACCTTGTTCATATTTGCACTTGTCCTAATAATACTCCCACTACGACGAGGCAATGGAATAACAGTGACTTGTGGTTTCTCTTCCGTTCTATTAGCATTTTCTCTCAGTTCTTCCAGAATAGTATTGCTTTTGGCCCTGTGGTCTATAATATAATCATCTTCCAATAATCGGGTATTGGTGCTAATAATGACCTTCTGATCCTTATGATTATAAAATATACTACCCTTCGTTTTCTTGGAATACCCTACAAAGAAACAGACTTCTGTCCTCGGTTCCAATTTACCCGCGTTCCCTTTTAGCACATGTGCTGGACACCCCCAAATCTGAATATGTTTCAAACTAGGCTTACGCCATTTTCACGATTTTGTGGGAATAAAAAGTACTGACTTAGAAGGGAGTAAGTTTAGAATGTAAGCCGCTGTCTCTAAACGAGTTTCCCAAAACGAATCAGGTAATCCTGAATAACTCATCATGGACCTTATCATCTCCATAAGAGTCCTATTCTTTCTTTCTACCCCTACTACAATAATATTAAATAATCACGCTTTAAAATTTAAAAAAATCACTTTTTATAAGTGTGATAAAAAAAATTTAATCACACTTCATCAAATAAAGTGAGATTATATATATATTTTTTTATCTTATTTATTAAAAAATATGATAATAAATTAATTTTTTAATCTCATTTTTTTTATAAATGTAATTAAAAATTAACTTAAACAAAAATTAAACTTTTCAATACCTCTCCCAATCTATATCTCTCTCTCTCTCTCTCTCTCTCTCGATCGATAGTTCTTAGTCCTAATCTCACGCCTCTCACATTCTCATGAGCCCTAGTCTCACGACACTCTTCTCCATGTCTCAGACCTGCCACCGCCGCACGCCACTGCCTCTCAAGCCATCGCCGCACGCCACTGCCGCTCAAGCCACCGCCGAGCGCTGTCATCGCTCACGCCATTGCACATTGCCACCGTCGCTCGCCACCGCCTCTCACACCACCGTCCCACTGCTTGCCACCGTGCTTGCCACGACTCTCACATTAAGCCCACCTTTCACCCCCTACTGACGGCGAGACAAGAGCCGAAAGGTAGCGTGCTCTGTGTTCTCGGTTGTTTGTTCTCGCTTTCCGTTTAACAACGAATTTGTCTTGGCAACGAATCTGGAACGCCCAATTAGATGGACAGCTTGGATGATGCTTCGACTGGGAACCCGAGAAACGAAGTCTTCTTCAGACAGATGCCGTGGGGTTTCGGCGAAGGAGACGCAAACATAACCAGCGAAGAAGCCTATGCTATCGCCATTTTCTTCTCTCTCTCTCTCTCTCTCTTATATGTATCTTCGAAGCTGTCTTTTTATCAACAATCAATTCATCCCTTACAGGAGTTCTTCTAAACTCCGTCAAATTCTCTCCATCTATCACCCATGTAAGTTCCTCTCTTTTTCCATAATTTTATATTTATGTATAGATATATAAATCCCCAATTTGAAACCCAAGATTGGTTTATCCAACAACTCAATTTTTGTAAACCCTAGGTCATTTAGCATCTAAATTTATCCTGGTGCTGGTTTGTGGTTAACTTGAAGCAAAATGATATTCAACAGTGAAATGGTTTTGCTAATTGTAGGATTTAGGGATTTTATAACTATTGGTACTTTAATCAGTAGAAATTTGTTCTTTTCTAAAAACCTGTTGTGCAAATGGTGGTGCGATTGCCTACCATGTTGAAGAGCATTGACTGTGCAACTTTATTTCATGATTGCTCTACTCCCTTGTGGATTCTGTTGAAAATTCATCATATCCTTAAGCCTAAATATGAAGGTGTGATGTTTTCAATACCATTGATCTAGAAAAAACTAGTTTTTAAATACCTATCATTTGCTTCTCTTTGGTGGAATTTTCATCAAAGATACTAAAGGAATGACACGACACCATTTGTTTACAGTTTGTTCAGCTACTGCAAGAATCATGGCAAATAAGTTGTGTGTTTTCTGAAACATCTTGGACTTATCTGAAAAGAAATGTACTACCTTATACTTTGAGGTTTTAATTTTTAAGCCTTTTCTTTTTCAGTTATTTTGTTTGGTTGGTGTTACTTCAAGAGATAAGCTTTGTCTTACAATGCATTTTTTTATTATTTAGAAATTGGATTTTCTATTTCTCGCATCATAAAACTATAAATGTAGCTATTTAACCTTCAACTTCGACCCCACAAGTCCTCAACCTTCCTTTTTCTCTCTGACAAGTTCAATGATTTACCTTTACAAGTATGCCATTTTTGCATCTACCTTGGGCCTGTTTGGAACTCTCGATTTGTTAGGGTAAAGTCAAAAGGAAAGAGAGATGGAAAACCTTTACTTTTTCCTTCATGTTCTCCCTATGACTTGAAATAATTTTCTTTTTTTTTAATGAACGGTATGAACTCTTGAAAAAGAGAAGGAGAAATGATATTACCTAAAATCTCACATACTTTTTGTCATATACCTGGTAAACGAGCACGAAATAATAATTCCAATTGCACTTCTATTAGTTTTCCCTTATCAAATCCATAAACCAAACAAGGCTAATGATTTTAATTGCACTTCTATTCCTTTTCCCTCATCAAATCCATAAACCAAACGAGGCATTTGCTTCATTTTGGGCTGAGTTCTGATTGCACTTCCTGAATCCACAAAAGTTACTAGATCATTAAGTTAAGATTGGGCATAATTGAGCAATAGAGATTTCGGTCTCATTCGGCTTTTTGGGCTCATGACCCTAAAGTAACTATTTGTATCATCTTACTGTTATTTATATATACAAGTGCATCTATTTATTTATAGATCTTTATCCGATGCAGATTTTGATTTGTCTCTGATTCCTGCATGTTCTTTTCCTTTTTCTTTTTTCTTTGTTAATAGAAGGAATGAGATCTCTGCGGTGGCTGATATTGACCTCAAGAGTAACCAGGTGAGGGTTTATAACCATCATGTGTTTCCAATATTGGCGTTCATCATATACCCAAATAAGATTTCACTTTCACTCAGTTAATGTGTTGAAACTAGAAATTTTTGAACATATAGTATACTTCGACAAAAATTCTTTATTGTTCACTTGCATTTCTGGTACAATTGTTGTTGCATATGGGAGAGTGACAAACCTGTGAGTAGTATAGTGCATGAATGTGCATGTCTTCAAAGGCCCACGGTATTCTTGACAATTAAAACTGTGGAATGAATTGGTATCTTAGTTGTAATATGGATATTCTATTAACCTTTCACTTGTACGTCAAGTCTTTACCAACACCTAACCTTTTATTATGGGTGGTCTTGGCTTTTGCCCTGCAGACTTGTTACATTTTAAAAATATGTTAGTGTTATGTGCTGTTATTTTATGGTCTTCAAACTTGATCTGTTTTTGTGCATCTAAAGGACTACAGATTGCTTCATTATATGTCTGGATAAATGTGCTGAAGAATAACTGAGATACATCACTGGTCAGAAACGAAGTTTGCCATTCATTCATCTTGGTTTTACATATCCTCATGAAAATGTGCAAATATAAAATAGCATGAAATGGTGACTGGCAAGTATCTGGAATTTGGCCATTTTGTTTGTAATGTTGAAATTTACAACAGCCTATGAACAAAAATATTTATCATCACAGATGTCGCACAACCAATATTTCCGATGTTTAAAGTTGATTTTCTTATTTTCCCCCATGTTTTGTAATTAAAATCCAGTTATGTTTTGTGTGTGTTTGAAACTCCAATTATTCAATTACGTATTTTTTTCTAATAAGTTCATGAATTGTGAGTAGAACAAAATTCTTGCACACATCTGCATATTAGTTTTCCTTTCTTTTTTTTTTTTCAAAATATTATCTCAGGGAAGCAATGGGCAAGATTCTTCCATTATGTCAATTATTTTTTCACATTTTTCTCAAGTTTTTTACTTTGGTCGAAATTAGGTAAAAAGTCTTCTTACAGTAAGACCGGAAACAAAAACCCTGTCTGTGGTGCTGTTTACATTCGAAGAATTCCACGGTGTGTTTATTCATTCTTACACGGTGTGTTTATTCATTTATTCATTCTTACACGGTGTGTTTATTCATTCTTACACGTGCTTATGTAGCTTTCTCATAACCATTTTTTTAATGCTTTCTCAGAGCTTGGAATGATATTTGGTTCAATGTTTTGTTCAATGCTTGGAATGATATTTGGTTCAATGTTTGGTTCAATGTTTTTGTTGTGAAAATATAAGTATACAACCATTGCTCAACATTATATTGGGTCTTGAACCTATTACAGGTACATTGATATTTAAGTAGTTTTTCTGAACTTTTTTTTTATTTTTATCAGCAATAAACATACAAAACACATTAAAGTGTTTTGATCTTATCTAAAGAGTTCTAACCCGCTTTTAGAAAACTTTTAAAGCATACAATACACGTTAAAGTGTTTTATTAACATCCTTTTTAAAAGTGTCTTGAGATCAAAATTGTTAGCTAATAAGAAATTCTTTGGTCAGTTTATAATCTTGTTGATGTTTTCTATTTTCTGGAATAATAGTAATTGTGTTGAGTATTGGATGGAGTTGAAAGAAGAAAATGTATTGATGTGGAAATAGTAGTTATTAATTAGTTTGCATTGTGATTGTGAGTTGAAATTTAGGCTGTGCCTAAGTATAGATTATTGTTTGAATTTAACAGATTTTTGGAAGTTTGGGATAGTCCGAAAAATAGAAGAAATTCTGCTAAAATTTATAAATTTTATACTTAGATTATTTTATAAATTTAGGAGTTATTCCTTTTAAAACGAGTTAAAAAATTCGAGAGAACATTACAAGAGAAGTTCTAGTCATAGAGAGAGCGGGTTATAATGTGGGGATCACGCGCATCGAGTTTCAGGTCGTGACAATTTGTGCATAAGGCTTCTAACGTTCTGGTCCTGGATGATAATATATGATTTTGGGGTTTCAGTAATTGCTTATTTTTTCAATTTTTGAGCAACATGTTTACTATTTTTTTGTTCTCTGCTAATTATATCTTGTGAATTGGACTGACTTGCAGATTTCAGAGTGTGGCTAGCATTGTTCTTCTCAACACTGGTTCGAGTGATGGATTTATTGGAATTGCTGCTCCTTTCTTTAGCAAGAATTCTCTCAGTTTGTATTGTGACAAATTTTAAATTATTAAGTATTTTTTTTTAAATTTGGTACAATTGATCAAAAGATTATTGAGTATCATATGAATATATTTCTTTAAAAATTTAATGAATTCTTTCATTACAGTCATGGTAATTTGTTTTCTTGTCTTGTGTTTAGAACTTGGAGTTCATTTTATTGAAAACGCTCTTTTATAGTTGGCTTTTATGTTTCACGTTTATGCTTTGTGGATATAATAGAACTAAATATATTGAAACTTAGATTTAAAACTAGCTAGAATTGGTGAATCAGGAATTGTATTAGTTGACATGGTTATTATAGGTGAAAAAAGATTCGAAATAATATTAGGTACGCGCTAGTACGCAGTGGTTATTTTTAATCACACTTTTTAGTTTTTATCACGCACAAAAAGTGTGGTCGATAATGCGAAATCGACTTAACAATCACACTAATTTCATTTTTAATCACACTTTTTGTTATTTTTAATCACTTTTTAATTTTTATCACGTACAAAAAGTGTGGTCGATAATGCAAAATCAAGATTTTAAAGTTTTAACAATCACACTAATTTTATTTTTAATCACATTTTTGTGTAAATAATCACGCGCAAAAAGCGTGATAAAAAATATCGACTTTAGATTACACCTCTATAAATCACGCTTGCAAAAATGTGATTATAACCTTATAATCACACGTATAAAGCGTGATGTTTCAATTGTTTCCTAGTAGTGTGCAGTCAATTAGGATATAATCCATTCTGATGATAAGTAATCCCTAAACTCTTCAAATAGGTATTTTTCACTATGATTGGATCGTAGTGATTTGATACTTTTACCCGAACGCTTCTCCGCGTCCGCCTTAAATTCTTTGAATTTTTTAAAGTATTCAGATTTACGGTACATCAGGTAAATGTATTCATACCTTGAGTAGTCATCAATGATGCTGGCGAAGTACTTAAAGCCACCTCTAGTCAGGATTATCATAGGACCACACACATCAGAGTGAACTAGTTTCAATAGTTCTTTAGCTCTATAGCCTTTGGCCGAAAAAGGTCATTTTGGTCATTTTACCCTCTAAGCAAGATTCACATATTGGAAGTGCTTCCACTTCTAATGAACTCAAATGTTCATTTGCCACCAGCCTGCTTATTCTTTTTAGATTAATATAACCAAAGTGTAAATGCCAAAGAAACGTTTAGTTCATTAAAGAAGAAAATTTTTTCTTATATGATAAATTAGATGTGTTATTCATTTCAGTTAGTTGCAGTGTAGGAGAAATAGGAGATATGACATACAGATCATCTAGCAATATACAAGAACAAATAAAATATTTATTTTTCTTCACAACAATAGAGTCACCAAAATGAACAAAATATTTGTCCATTATTAAACTCGAGACTAAAATTAAATTTTTTCTAATCGAATGTACATAAAGGCAATCTTTTAGAAATAGTATCCTATCTCTACTAAAATTGAAAGTAACATCTCCTACTGCAACTGCTGTCTCCCTTGTATTATTACCCATATATAGGTATATTTTTTCATCATTGAGCTGTCTAGTTTTCTAGAACATCTGCGAAGAATTACAGACATAATTAGTGGTTCTCGTATCTACACACCAGGTACCGATAGATCACATCGCTAAATATGTTTCAACCACCAGTGACTAGAAATTACCTGGTTTATTCTGCTTACTGAGAAAAACTGGACACTGCTTTCCAGTACCTAAACTGGTTACAGTGATAGCACTTGCCTCTCGGCTTCTTCACACCAGCTTTTGGTCCCTTAACTGCTTTTAGAGCTGTGCCTCTTGTGTTTGAACTTTTTTTTTTCTTGTCTTTTAGCTTAAATGAAGAACTTTTCTCAGTCACATACATAGAACCTGGCTTCCTAAGAACACCATTGGCTGCTTGAAGTTCCTTAAGAAGTTCTGCCAATGAAAAGCTGAGCTTGTTCATGGTATAGTTCAGGCAGAACTGTTTAAAACTTTCCGGCAGTGACTGGAGTAAGATATTTACCTGGGTTATCCCATCAATTTCAGCTCCTACGATCTCTAATTCATTCAGAAAACTTATCATCTTCAGAACATGATCCCTAACTGGGGTGCCTTCAGCCATGTTTGCATTCATTAGAGATTTCATGACCACCTTCCTAGCAGCACAATTTTGATTCCTAAACATTTCTTTGAGGTTCATAATCATGTTATAAGCACTGGGCATAAACTGATGCTAATGCTGTAAAATATTTGACATTGAAGCTAAAATATAACAGCAAGCTATTTGATCAGTTTTCTACCACTTCTAATGGGCCTGGGTTTCTTGTTCGGCCGCCCCCACATCATGTACCGGTGAACATATCTCGGTTAATAAAAACTTGTAATCTACGACAGTTAATACAATGTCCAAGTTTCATTTTCAGTCAGCAAAGTTTGGTCCTATAAGTTTGTTTTCTTTTAATATTGAAGCGAGTGGGTTAAAAGCCATTTTAATTCTGAGAATCACATAATTAAAAATACCGCTACTTATAATGAGCAAAATTTTAAATTTATTTTAATTTGGTTCCCTCTACTATTTTAAAAAAAATTCACCAGCAGCTTGGTACCTTGTGAATAGCATGCCTCGATAGGAAGACGTTTACTATCCATTATTTGTCAAGATATGTCAATTATTATTAATTTTACTATCTAGGCAACTGACATTGTTAAGTAAAATTAAATAGTTGATATAGTTTTGGTCTAGTATATAATAGTAGTGACTCAGATGGAGAGAATACTATTATATACAGCTAAATGTTAACCTTCACCTAATTCCAAATCAATCGCTTCGCAATGAACTCTTCAGATGGAGAAGTGATCTATATTAACAATTATCCAGAATTATCCCTAAAGGAGGTTTGTACTGTCGATACCACAATTAATCTGTCTGATGGAGAGAAAGACCCCACTGTCAACACGGAGGAATTAATTATATTGTCTACAAACTGGTGATGGAGACCGCGGAATTTATCTGTGAATAAATTTTCTCTCCCACTTAGATTTTTAAAACATTTTTAAGGGTTATAAAAATTCGTTTCATTAAAATAAATTTACTAATTTTGAAAATCACACGATCTGAAAGAATCAATTATCTTTTCATGTACACGATTCCAAAGATTCTGATTTGCCAAACTATCTTTGTGTGTTCTAATACGCAACAAATAAAACCTAATAAATGGATAGTTTTTCCTTCAAATTTTTAGCTGAGATAGTAATTAAAGATATTTATTTATTTCATTTTTCGTTTCACATTTTTTTAAAAATAATAGTTCATTTAGATTAAATATTTTTTTATTTAATTAATTCAAAATTTAGAATTAATTTTTACATTTTTTCAAGATATTTGATTTTATGAAAAATTATCTTAAACGTGATATTTTGTAAAAAATAAAATATCTAAAATTTTTCCATTTAATTAAAAAAAATTTATTTTATTTTTATTACAAAATATTTAATTAAAACTAAAATTTTTAAATTAATTAAATTAGCAGGAGAAAATAAAACAGATGTATATTATCCGCGTAGTTGATATGAATATAAATGCATGATATTTATATATTTCAATTTTATGATGGAATAAAACTCTGTTAAGTTTCAAACTCCTGTTGAAGATAAGCTGTAATAATTCTCATTCCTGTCAGTTTTTTGTATCCTGATTGTATTAGGATTCTTTGATACACTTTGATATATACAAATATATCATACCAGTATCAAGCACATCATAAAAAAACAATCAAAACAGCTTCGGAGCAAGCCACCACCGCCAGCCACCATGTCGCCGCCGCTGCCACCATGTGCTGCCACCTTCAGGCGGCTTCTGCCGCCATCTTGGTGCTCCATTTTCGTCGCCGTTTATCCTAAAAAATAGCACTCATAAAGTAGAATTTTCTATTAAAGAACCAGTCCGAAAATAGTCTAAAAAACTATCGAAAACCTGCCCCGAAAGTCGCTACCGTCGTTACCTGCGCCGCTGCCCCTAACAGCAGCCCGTTTGGGTTTTTTTCAGTATCTTTTGCTACTATTTTTTCTAGAAAAATAATTCAAATATCCAACAACCAGTTACTTCAAAGAACGCCTCGAAAACAGTTCCAAAAAACCCTGAAAAGAGGCCCGAAGGGCCGCCACCCCTGCGCTGTCAGTTGCCGCTGCCGCCGCCTGTTTTTGTGCACTATTTTAACGTTGTTTTTTTTCAATTTTTGAATTGTTTTTCCACTGTTATTTTACTGCTATTTTATTGCAAAAAAACCTGTTCTAAATCAGTCTCAAAAACATCGAAAAGACTATCGAAAAATGACCCTAAACCGCCGCCGGTGGTGCCGCCAACAAGTGATTCTTTTAAGCAGTTTTTTTACATATTTTTTGGGCAGTTTTTAATACTGTTTGTAAGCCTAAAATTTGTAGAAAAAGCTGTTCAAAATTAAGTCAAAAAACAGTGGAAAAACTACCGCGATCCGTGGTCCGTAACACTCGAAACCACCGCTGGTGCCGCCACCTGTTCTTCGTATTATTAGATATTCAATTTGTTCTTAAAATATTCTAAATAGATATTTAAAAATAGAAACTGCTATTATATCGAAACCCATTTTTCGTAGGCTCACATTCGATCAAGAAAAAAAAATTTAATCCATCGCGATCAACCCTTGTGATTAAAAATAATAATAATTATCATTCAAACCATTCAACCAAATATGAATAAACATATGATTATAAAATCAGAATTAGAACGCCTGTAAAACAATGTTAGCACAGTTCTAAAACTATCCGGCCCCGATAACCCATAAACAAAAAAATAAAATGGCTCTAATACTAATTATTGGAGACAAAACTGTCAATATCATTGTTTTTGTAAATAATTTTTGATAGAAATTAACTGGATGGGCAAACGGCGAAATGGGCTCTAGATAAAACTTTTGACGTCAAACGATCAAAATAAAAACCCGTGCAACCACAGTTAATTTAGAAGAATATTTTTTTTCGATAGATTCTTCAACTACAATTTTGATTCCGAGTTGAAACTCTCATCATACCTTCTACTGTATTTTCTTATGCGATTCTCGAACATAGTGTGGGCTACGAACCTTTGAAAACTCAGACTGGCAGAACCTGGACAACTTTAGTCTTGAAGACAAGTTATGAATTTAGTTTAGTCTACCCGCACATTTATAGAGTTACAGTAGGGACCTGTGGAGTGATAAAGACTTATAGTATAACACAGATACGTATCCAGCGGTTTTCGTAATTAAGCATACCTCATAGCGGTACCTGTAATTATGAAAATTTTACAGCAGTTTCTGTAATTTCTATAAAACACTAAATTACAGTTCACATCACTAAAGAACTGTAATTGCACTCTAAGCTATAATCTCAAGACCATCTTGTATTGACCCGGTTAAAACGTATAAGCTTCCTTATGGAGGTATCGTCAATCCCGATCATTCGATACATGAATTCCGTCAATAATTAATATTCACCATATAAATAATTTCGCTATCCAACTCACCGAGAATATAAACCCATATATGATCGTATCCTCTAATGGATCAAAAAAAATATTAAATATACAGAAATCAATAATTATTTCAGGATTAAGAGTATAAGCAGTATTCATAATAACGTTGGAATGTGAATTAATTTATATAGTCAGTAAAAAATTAATTACCCCAATGTGTCATGTTCAATACACAAAAAGTGTACTAGCACAGAGAGTCGAAACAATAGACGATACTGTTATTTGTTCCCCATAACCAAGACAAGCCTACTAAAATTTTGTACTATAGTCGTACCGATGGTATGTCTATTTTCATTTAAACTGTGAACAAATAACTTATATTCTGCAGAAACTCAAAATTTAATTTTCTGTGTGTAAGCCGTACTCTATACACCAGATTAAATACTGTAAAGAATAAAGGACATCCATGCATAATATTAAAGAAATAATATTGTATACATTGCTTGTTAAGATTATCATAAAATAAAAAATTAATTTTATTAAAATAAAATTAAATACTAAAAATATAATTTTTAGTATACCAACCTAATAGTTTATATGATTTGTCTTGAACTGTGTGCTCAGGAATGAGGTATAGATGGAAACATAATGATCATCGACCTAAACATTTTAAACATATGTTCCTAATTGATTTGGGGGTTATCCCTTGCCCGACGGGGTGTTTTTGGCGGTCATTGTGACGCCTTATTATTTTGAGAACATGTTACAGTTGTGTAGATTATTATCGTTGGAGTTTTGATTTCGTGAAATGTGTCAGTTTTAGTTATGGTTCAGGTGCTTGACGGTTGTGGACTCTATGAGAAGTTTTGAACTTGGCTCTTTGATTACGTGTTTTACGTTTTCTTTCTTGATCTCGCATGAGCTGTGAGTTTGAGGTGGTAGTGTGGTTCTTGTTGCCGATGGTGGGCCACGTTAGATTAACCTAACCTTGTGAGGGTTCAACATTGGTATAAAGTGGTTATTTGACAGTAGGTGCTTGTGTTTACCTCATTGTGGATTTATGGTCCAATAGTATGCATTGTTATAGGGGATAATGAAGTCACTGGTAGTTGGTGGATACCAAAGGGGCTTGAGTTTAAGGGTTAAATGTGGTGAGTGGTGCATTTGTCTTGATGTGTTCAGCGATGTTTGAAATGGCGAAGTGCGGTGATATCCAGAATATGGGTGTGTAGTGTTTGGTGAACCAAATGGTTAATGATTGCCCTGAGATGTGATCACGCTAGGAAGAAATTGGTACTTGACCTCTTGATTCCTCTGGAGAAAGTTAGTTGATTTTGAGTTGTTTTACCCTTTTTAGTGGGAACGTTGAGATCTTCGGATTATTTTTTTTAGTTTAGCGATTTTGTTGTGCCTTGTGGATTGGTGCCACCTTGGTCGTGAGAGTTCACGACTTGTTCTGTTGGTTTCTTGGTGGGAGTTCGTTTACTTTACCTTGTTGGTATGGGTGCTTAAGAGGTGTAAGAAATTAGTGTCGAAGTGCAGAACTTGTGTCCGTAACGAAGGATGGATGGTTGTTTGGTTGTGTAACCTAACACGTATAAAGGTGAAGTTTTGTGTGGAGTACTCGTGGGGGTGTTAAACGCTCTTTGGATGTCGGATAGTTCTTTCCGAATCCCAGTTTGTGCCTTGTTGGTGTTAAGAGCCGTTTTGTATTGTGGAGTTTGGGTTTGAAGACCTTCCGTTGGCGTGAGTCCTTAGAATCAACCTGTTTATCTAAAGTGGGGCATGAGAATCTTGTTGCATCGAGGAGGTTTTCTTTTCTGAAAGTGCCTAAAGTTTACCCTTGAGGAGTTTGAGAGAGAATGTTACTCCATTAGTCTCGGTGAGATGAATAATAACCTCGGCTGTGTCATTGACATGAGTATGTTGAAGGAGTTAGTGATTGAGCGTGAGTGTTGGACACGACAAGTGCTAATATGCGAGTCTTGTTGTATGATGTTTAGGCATGACCTTGGGTTGTATGATTTGCGGCGAGTTCCTTTCTCTACAACTAAAAGTTTATTATTTTCACTCGAGAATGACTATTCACTTGGCTTTTGTATTGATGCAGTCAACGTATGTTTGGTAATAATGTGGTTTGGGATTTTGTAATCATCAGGTGATTGTGAGGACTTGATGAAGTCCTGATTTTGTGTAAGGTAGGATGTGTGCGACTCCCTGTAAACGGTGTCGATATTTGGCATCCTATGTTTTGGTGTACAAAAGTAATCCCTGCATGTGTGTTGGGATGGAGATGAGCTGGTTGCATGGTATACCAAGTACAAACCTTAGGTGAGGTGAACAAGAGTAGAGTGTGTTTGAAATCAGTTCCAGTTGTAGTTTAGTCTTACGTTAGGCAATTGATCACTTTAGATTGAGCACATTCGATGTGAAGTATGATCTGGTAGTTGGTGGTGTCGATGAAACCTTGGTTCAGTGACGTTTGGATAACCTTAGGGTTTGATGAGATCTTTATCGCGGGGACAAACGGTGGATGTTTAATTCTCTGGAACGTGTTTGTGCAATAGTACGTTATTTTTGGATACGGAGATGCAGTGGTACCTTTATCGTTAAAAAATCCTTAGACATCTTGGTTTTGAGATCATTGGTAATATATGGGACGAATGTTGATTTGAGAACACGTGTTGAATTTTGGGACGAAATTCCTTTTAGGGGGAAAAGTTGCAAGACCCAGTTCTCTTTTAATTTAATAAATAATATGATATATGTATTAATTGACCTTGGTTAATTACAAAGGCTAAACATATGTAAAATATCATATGGGGAGTGGCCAGTGGGCCTAGTAACTCTCGTTTGAGTTTTGGGTAAATCTACCAGTATGCGTGGAGACCCGTGAATTTTAAATCAGGAATAATTTTAAAATTTTCTAACTTTTGAGAAATTAATTGTGAGTTAATGCAAATTTAAAAATATTAATTATAATGTCGTTGATACATGCATGTAGGTTAAAAATACATCATGGCTTTTGTTTTAGGTTTTGTGCACATGGGTGGGGAGTGGGCTATACACCCCTCTAAGCTTCCAAGAGAAGCTTGAAGTGGAAGACTCTCTCTCTCTCTCTCTCTCTCTCTCTCTCTCTCTCTCTCTAAGTTTTGATGGCCCTCAGCTTGGATTCCAGCATCGCCTTAGAGATGGAGAATCGATCTACTCGACGAAGGCAACATTTTTGATAGAGTAGAATTTTGATTTGGTCAGTTCGGGTGATCCCGCAGGTGTCGAGTTTAGTTAAAGTTTTTAGTTTTTAACCCAAAAGGTAGGATCTCGACTAATTTTGATTAGATTGCCCGGCCTAGCCCGTCTAAGGCCTGAGCTTAAGGCCCGAGCCCTATATTCCTAGGCTGAGCTTGGCCCGCTCGAGCCACGACTAGGCCGGGCTAGGGAAAAATTACACCCATGCGTACGGATTTCATCCGAACGCCTCTTGCGTCCGTCCGGATGGATCATAGTGGAACAATTGTTTTTTAGTTATGATGTGGTTCATTCGGCTCCATATTTGATTCAATACATATGCACCATCATTGAATCTTGAGATTTTGGTCTTTTAGAAAACAAGTAAAATAAGGTTGCCACGTAGAATAGAGAAGAATTACTTTTTAGAAGGAATTAGGATTAAATGTTTGGAATTTTGTGAGTAATTACTACAGGCCTATGTATATATATTGCGTGTTTATGTGATTAGAGAGACCATATAGAACTCTAAAATAATAAAATTGCGAGAAAAATCGTGATTGTGGGAGCCATATATCAAGGTGGTGGTGGGTAAACAACAAGAAGCTTTGTTCGATTTTTGATCATTCTAGGTAAGAATCAATCTTTTTCTTCCTATGTTCGTCTTTCTTTCCAAATTATTCAAGTATGTAGATGTATGCTATTAAAGCCCAACTAGAAAGAAGAAGAAGAATTGTTAGCCCAATGGTTTTTTAATTTGATTTTGATGATTTTCATAATTCATTTTCTAAGAATAAATGACTTTAAAATGTTAATATCTTTATATTTCCAAAATAAAAGTGTTAACGCATTTTGAACAAATGATTTGACACCTTAGCCAAAAAGAAATGATTTATTTCTCAAAAGGATTAAAACACTTAAGTATTCTTGCATGAGAATATTTTGTATTAAACTCAATTGAAAAATAAGTCAAATACTTTTAAGGCAAAGTATACTTGAATCGCATCAAGTGTGTCAATCCCCTTGATCAAATGGATTGATATCCTAACAATTTCATAAAATTATCTTTCATGCATCATAGTTAGTGTCGACACAAACAAGTTTTGTGTCAACACAAAAGAGCCATAGCTCTCAGGACTCAAAATGAGTCAACACAAACAAGTTTTGTGTTGACTCAAAAGTGTCTCTCACTTTTGGTATTCGAAATTTTGGATCGATACAAATGGAAATCGTGTCGCCACAAAAGAACCGAGGCCACCTGCATCATTTTAGGTGTCGACACCAGTTGAAGATGAGTCGACACAAAAGTCCCGAGGCTGCCTGAAAATTTTGTGGTGTCAACACCAGAGACCTCAATTGTCGACACAAATATCCCGAGGCTGCCTGAAGAATTTGTGGTGTCGACATCAGAGACTTCAAGTGTCGATACAAATATACCAAGGTTTCCTACAGAATTTAGTGTCGACACCAAAGAAGACATGAGTCGACACAAAGTGCCTCCTCCGGATGCTGAAGTTTCAAACGAGTCGACACCAGATCCAAATGTGTCGACACCA
>JAUMHN010368523.1:0-17234 GCA_032360265.1 Heliamphora ciliata | reverse complement strand
TTTTGATTTATTAGAGAGTGCAATCTTATATGGGTCTATATTCTCGTTGAGTTGGATAGCGGTATTATTTATATGGAAAATATTAATTATTGACGGAATCCACGTCCCGAATGACCAGGATTGATAATACCCCCTTAAGGATGCTTATAAGTTTAGATTGGGCCAAACCCTGCAAACAAATTTAATTATCTGGCGGCCAAATAAGTTAAGCGAAAGGGCTTAAAGAATATGAAGATGCTGATTAAATTAAATTTTTAATAATTAAATTTAATTGGCGGGTGTTGGGAATCTTAACGTGAGGAGAAATAGTAAGCATTTAATAACAGGAGCTCAATGCTATATGGTCTTGAAATTATGGGTCAGAGTGAAATTATAATTTTTTTGTGGGGTGAACTGTAATTCAGTATTTTATGAAAATTGCAAAAATCGCTGCTGGTTTTTCATAATTGCAAATACTGCTATGCGTCTTTCTTTAATTATAGAAATCGCTGGTTGGTGTTTGCGTTCTACTGGAAGTCTTACTCATAATTACTCCCCAAGTCCCTGCTGTAACCCTATATATACGCAGGTAGGCTGAACTAGTTTGAGATTTATAAATTTGATAGTTCATATCTCATATATCTTATATGATATTATTTTTGTCTTTCAAAGACTTAAATATATCCGGGTTCTGCCGGTACAAGTTCTTAGAGGATCGTAACCCATACTACGTTCGGGGATCGCGTAAGGGAATACAGTAGAAGATCTGACTGGAGCTTCAACTCAAAATCAAGTCGTAGTTGAAGATTAGATCGACAAGAGGTATTCATCTAAACTAACTTTGGTTACACGGATTTTTTTTTTATCATTCGACGTCAAAATTTTTATCTAGATCCCGTTTTGGCGTTTACCTGTCCAGTTAATTTTTTACCGATAATCATTTTTCAAAGACAATGATCTTGGCAGTATTACCTCCAGCAGCTGGTACGGTGACTCCGACCTTTCTAACTGAACTCACAATTCTTTCGGTCTGGAATGACGACGTTAGTGCTTTCATTCTTGGCGCATTGAATACTTTTTTAGGAGAGACAACAACTTACTTTGTAGCAGAAAAATTGTCTACAGATGATGAATCTGATCGAATGCTTACCAATCGATATCCAAATGAGTATTTGAACTCATTAGATCCTCCTGGTTTACCACCATTCAAGTTAGATTTAAAAGTTGGTTGCCCTATAATGTTGTTGAGAAATATTTCACTAAAAGATAGACTTTGTAATGGAACACGATTGATAATTACCAGATGTAGCTCGCGTATAATTGAAGCTCTAATTTTAACTAGAGATAAGTTTGGAAATTTGGTCTTCATTCCAAGGTATCATTGACACCATCATCTTTTGAATTCCGTTTTGAAATCACAAGACATCGATTTCCTATTAGACTTTCATATGCCATGACAATCAGTAAATCCCAAGAACAATCTATGAAATATGTTGGAATTGATTTGCGCACACCAGTTTTTAGTCATGGGCAACTATATGTGGCTTTATCTAGATGCACATCTATGGATTGCATATGTCTTCTTCTTCCCAAAGATGCTTCCAATTTCACAACAAATATCATTTATCCCGAGGTGGTGTTGTAGTATTTTCTATGGATTAATTTTTCTACCATATTTAAGGTAAATTTCATCCATTAATTTTGAACTTTAAGTATTTTCATCTACTATATTTTATTTTACGATCTAACTTAATTTTTGTAGGATTGGGATGGTATAGTTAGAGATTACAAAATTAGAGAATAAATGATAAATGCCACAACACTATTAGCTTGGAGACGTCCTAATAAGGTAATGGATTTCAAGCTTTAAATTTAAGATTTCTTTCGTTTGAATGTTTTAGATTGATTCATTTTAGTTTCTTGCTTTCATAAATATATAGGTGGTTGTGCATGATCCTCAATCTGCTCTTTCGGCCGAACTACGTATGTGTTAACTCATATACATTTTGGAGAGTGATGAAAAGAAGATTTAAAGATGGCCAATGAAGACATTTTGATCGCATATAACATTACAATAAATTTTTTTTCAATTGTAACATTACTATAATCTGGCAATGTGTACGATGGGTTTCACTTGCACAATGATCATGGATAATTCACATTCCAAACTAACATGTCCACATTAAGTTGGTCATATAAAGTTGTTGCAGTTGCAACAATTTTTTAGGGCCCGTGTTATGGGAACTTCAAATTATGCCTTGATTTTTTTATTTTGTTTGGTGTCAAACGCACATATTTATTTGTTTTGAATTTTGATTTGTTTAATCCATGACATACTAGTACTCATGCAATCTTTGTTCACAATGCTGGTGAGTTTTTCGTTTTTGGGTCGGTGCTGGTAGCAAGAAGTTGTGTTGATTGCTGGTGAGTTTTTATTCCGTTCCCCCTTTATTATCTTATTCTGATCTTGCTATAGAAGACTCCCCCTTTATTATCTTCTTATTATCTTGTTATAGATGATTAACTACTAAATTGAGCTATTGTGATTTACCATGTGTTCATCTATATTTTATACATCGATCTGATTTACCATTAGATTGTTTTTACAGTTTCAACTGGCACTTATACGTCAAATAAAAAAGGTTGATAGGTGAGGATTAATTATTAACAAAAATGATTTACAATGATCCTTCATGGTGTTTGTTAACATTAGTGATCTTTTGTGATGTTTATCAGCAGGTGATTATTGATTCATTTCTTTTGGCAGAAAACATGAGAACAGAAATAAATGTTATACTAGATCTTTCATGGGTAATTCCTCATCCCATTATTGTCTTTTATTTTTTTGGAATTCGTTGGAAAACTGATCTGTATATTGCCATGCATGTTGCACCATGTTCTTTTGTTCTTCTTACTTGAACCAAACTGAGAAAAATATAATTTGAATGAATTAAAAATGATAGAGAGAATAAACCAACAATTAAAGGTATAATGGTTGTCATACTCTCTTAGTGGATGTTAAAAGTTGTGGATGTAATGAAATGGGGTATTACCATTTTTGGTGAGACTATAAAACTAAAATTCTTTTCTTGATTGGTTTATGCTATTGATTTTAAACTGGAAGTTTTAAATGTATGTATGAGAAACTATGATGGTTTTTAATTAAGTTGTGATTTTGTTATTGGATCTAAGCAGAGCCAGTATATATTGTGTTACTTGATTATATTATAGGTTATTTAGTAAACGGTCAAACCTTTGGATTATTTGAAAAGTAGGAGAATCTCTGCTAATTTTTTTTAAAGTTTAATACTTAGAATAATTATTTATTTCTTTTTTTTGACTGGTTTATGCTATTGATTTCAAACTGGAGGTTTTAAGTGTATGCATGAGAAGTTATGATGGTTTTAATTTAGTTGTGGTTTTGTTGCTAAATCCAGGTAGAGCTTGTGTATATTGCGTTGATTTACTTTATTACAGGTTATTTAATAAACAGTCAAACCGTTGAATTATCTGAAAAAGAGAGGAATTTTTGCCAATTGTTTTTTAAAGTTTAATACTTATAATAATTATCTATTTTTTTATTGGCTTATGCTATTAATTTCAAACTAAATGTTTTAAATGTATGCATAAGAAGTTATGATGGTTTTAATTGAGTTGTGATTTTGTTGTTGAATCCAAGCAAAACCTGCGTATATTGCGTTGATTTATTTTATTACATGTTATTTGGTAAACGGTCAAACCGTTGGATTATCCAAAAAATAGAAAAAACTCTGTTGATTTTTTTTAAGTGTAATACTTAAAATAATTATCTATGTATTACACTTTTTTTTTCTAATTTAGTATTTTTTAGTATGGGTTATTATAGTAATATAAGATTTTAGAGAAATTATTAAAATGCACGAGTATTCTTAAAAACAAATGGTAGTAGTTGTTAGGATTGGTATATTAAAAATCATATTTTTAGTATTTAATTTTATTTTAATAAAATTATTTTTTTATTTTATGAGTAATGTATGTATATCATTTCTTTGTTATGTATGGATGTCCAATATTCTGTATAGTATTTAATCTGGTGTGTGGAGTACGATTTACACACAGAAGACCAGATTTTAGGTTCTTCTAAAATATAAGTTTTATATTTACAGCTTAGATGGAAATGGACATACCATCAGTATGACTGTGGTATAGAGTTTTAGTAGGCCTGTCTTGATTACGAAAAATTGATAATAACGTCGTCTATTGTCCCAACTCTCCGTGCCAGTACACATTGTGTGTATTAAACGGGACATTTGGGATAATTAATTTTATACTGACTATATAAATTAATTCACACTCTAAGATTATTATGAATAGTGCTTGTCCTCTTAATCCTAAAATAATTATTGATTTGCATGTATTTAATATTCATTGTTTTGATTCATTAGAGGGTGCGATCTTATATGGGTATATTTTATCGGTGAGTTGGATAGCAGTATTATTTATATGACAAATATTAATTATTGATGAAATCCACGTCTCGAAAAATTGAGATTGACGATACCCCCTTAAGGAAGCTTATAAGTTTTGATAGAACCAAACCCTGCAAGTGAATTTGATTATATGGCAGCCAAATAAGTTAAGTAGAATGGCTTAAGAAATATCAAGATGCCATTTAAATTAAATTATCAGTAATTAAGTTTAATTGACAAGTATCGAGAATCTTAACGCGGGGAGAAATGGTAAGCATTTAATAACAGGAGCTCAATGCAATAAATTATTGAAATTATGGGTTAAAGTGCAAATATAGTTATCTAGTGGTGTGAACTGTAATTCAGTATTTTATGAAAATTGCAGAAACCACTGCGTCTTTCCATAATTGCAGAAACCACTGGTAGGTATCTGTGTTCTATTGGAAGTCTTACTCATAATTACTCCCTAGGTCCCTGCTGTAACTCTATATATATGCGGGTAGGCTGTAGCAGTTTTATATCATTGATATATCATATTTTGTCTTTCAAGACTAAAATATATCTGGGTTATGCCGGTACGAATTCTCGATAGTCCGTATCCCACACTACGTTCGAGGATCGCATACAGGAATACGGTAGAAGATCTGATAGGTGTTTCAACTCGAAATCAAATCGTAGTTGAAGAATAGTTCAACAAAAGGTATTCTTCTAAATTTACTTTAGTTGCATGGGTTTTAATTTGATCGTTCAACGTTAAAAGTTTTATCTGGGGCTCGTTTCGGCGTTTGCCCGTCCAGATAATTTTTTCAGATAATCCTTTGCAAAAATAATGATCTTGACAGTTTTGCCTCCAATAAATTGGTTTCAGAGACATTTTTTTTGTTTACTGTTATAGGGGTCGGGTAGTTTTATTATAGTTGCTAATTTTGTTTTGCAGGCGTTCTAAATCACAATTTTATGATCATTATTTATTTTCATGTTCGATTGAATGAATGAATGATCATTATTTTTTTAACCACAAGGGTGGATCGTGGTAGATTAATTGTGAACTCTACTGAGACATAGGATCAATGTCAAAAATTATGTTTTTTGGTTTCTAGTTTTTTTTTTATTTTATGTAATCAAAATAAAATAAAATAAAAAGGAGGACGAATAACAGTATGAAGATCCGTGAAAAACATGGGTTTTGGGAACTATGAAATAGCCGGTGGCACAAATCAATGTGGGGTATCTCAAGGGAACGAAGGGTGATCTATTTTATAATTTTAAGGATCAAAAAGTCATTGTTAGCACCAATGTCTGATTCTTGGAAGAGAATTATATTATGGATCACAAGCCCAATAGCAAAATTGTTCTGAAAGAAATAAGAAGAAACACCAGTAGAACGGAAGAGGAACCACAAGTCACTAATATTCCATTACCTTGCGATGGACTCCAAGCTCCTTCTCTAGGGTTCTCTCACTCGAAGATCGTTTTCTCTTGACTTGCGATGTCGGATCCGAGTGCAGGGGAGTCTCTCCCCATCCACGGAGATGCTCAGGAAGTGGATGCCACGCAACCTAGGGTTTCCCCTTCTCGCGGTGGATAATGAATGTCGGTGAAGCTTAGCGAGGTTTTTCATGAGGCTAGTACGGTTCAATCAGTGCTTTCGAATGTTGATGACATGTTGGAAAGAGAGATTGCTAACATTCGTGAGGGTGTCAAGCTAGTTAATTCGAAATTGATTTCTGTATTGGAAAAAAGGATTTTACGGCTAAAGGGAGCGTGTCCTTCCACGGTTCCATCTTCATCCCTCCAAAGCAACCCGACGGAAGTGGTTCACGAACTTGAAGGCAAAAAGGACGATGTTTTCATGGATCTATTAAGATTGAACATGGCTTTATATGATAAATCTATGGCAGAGGGCCAAATAGAGGCTCTCTGAGGCTCTTCCGCATAAGGAGGGTAAAGCTACTGAAACTCAAACTTCGGTTGAAGACGCTCACAAACGGTTTGAGAGGATAAACGCTATACATGGTGACCCTATTCGAGACGCCTCCTTCTAGCCTAGATCTACTAGGGGTCGAGGGGGGCGGGTTCTGTTTAGATTTGGTGGTCGATCATCTCAAACGAAGTATGTTGCTACTCGATCTTGGGCTAAGATGGTGTCTACTAGCCTGCCTGGAGAAGGCAGTGGTGCCGACGGTGAAGTGACTGCCTCTAAGGTGCTTGCTAATTTGCCAAAGACAAAGTCCTGGGCCTCATTGTTGACTAACCGTAGTACTTTTGGCCCTCGGCTCGAGTTTGTTGAACCCCCTGACCCGAACCTCCCTGATGTTATTGAGATAGAGAAGGGTCTTGTGAATGAAAAAACATGGGAGGATTGTCTGGTGGGATATTTCTTGGACGCTCCTTTGGCTTTCGGCTTGGTTCGAGCTACTGCGAGGACTTTATGGGAACAAGATGGTTTGACTGATGTGTTTGGGAACGACAAGGAGTTTTTCATTTTTAAGTTCAAGAGCGTTGAGGCCATGGAGTCTATCATGGATAGAGGACCTTAGCATTTCTCAGGTAAACTCCTAATCCTACAACGCTGGAAAAGGAGATTTAAATTCACTAAGGAAGCTATCTCCAAAATTTTGATTTGGGTCAAATTGCATGATCTCCCGCTTGAATTTTGGAATTCGGACTGTCTGAGTAGAATTGCTAGTGTGATTGGAGCACCCCTGTACCTTGACAGAGCTACAGATACCAAACAACGGATTTCTTATGCTAGAGTTTGTATAGAGGTTGATGCGGCTAAGCCTCTACAGAACTCAGTTACTGTGAAGTGTGATGCAGACACAGTTGTGGTTGGTGTTGAATTCCAAGGTCTTCCCGCTGGATGTTCACACAGCAAAGCTTTTGGTCATGACACTAAACGGTGCAAAGTTCATATACCAGCGGTTGATCAGCAGGAATGGGTTCGGGTAGGAAAAGGCAAAGCGGTTGAGTTTGAGATTCGGGTAGTTGATCTCCATGCTGTTCTCTCCTCCTCTAACTTGGTTCCTTGTGAGGTTATTGGGGGGAAGGAAAATCCAAAATACATGAAGTTGCGATTACTGGTTTGCCTACGCATAGTGCTACTCCTTTTAGCCCGATTGCTAGAATGGCCAATTCACCTCTAGTTTAAACTCCCCTTACAAGAAGCCAATCAGCAAAAGTCCTAGAACCGGTTGTGCTGGAAGGGCAAGGGACGGAGCAGGATCCCCCTATTCCAGGAGAAGAGGGTGACCAAGAGCATTATTCCTCCACTCATTCAGGGAAGAAGCTGAACACTTGTAAAAAGAAGAAAAAAAGGTCAGTTCGTTAGCATTCTTTTTTATGTCAAATATATTTTCCTAGAATGTTCGTGGTCTGAATAGCATATAAAGCAACATAAGCTTAGGGGTTTTGTTAGGAAATCACAGGTTAGACTTTTTGCCATTAATGAAACTAAGGTCAAAAACGATAAGGCGCAATCCATTTTTGATAAAAAAATTTCCCCGGTTGGAAGTTGGTTAATAATTATAATTTTGGGGTCTTAGGTAGAATCTGGGTTTGTTGGGATCCTATTTTTGTTGATATCCAAGTGTTGGATAGCGGGGATCAATGGATTCATTGTAAGGTCGATTTTATTGAGGAAAAAGTCTCCTTTTGGGTTATCTTTATTTATGGGCTTAACTCCTATTCTGAAAGGGAGAGTCTCTGGAAGAAAATAAACTTGCTTGCTCCTTGCCTAGATAGATCTACATGGTTGCTTCTAGGTGACTTCAATGCTGTCTGGTATCCTCTTGAGAGGGTGGGTGGTTATTCTAAGTGGCCAGGGTATATGGAGGATTTTAATCAGTGTCTCTTTAAAGCTGAGTTGGATGATCTTAGATATAGTGGCCTTCAATTTTCTTGGTCTAATAATAAAAAAGGTGCAAATTTTATCAAATCTGAGATTGACTGAACCCTTGTGAATGATGCCTAGGGTACTCTCTTCCCCCAATCTAGTGCTCTCTTTTTCCCTCCTGGCCTCTCGGATCATTCCCGTATTGAGATTCTGCTCAATTTTGATAAACCCAAAGTGTCCAAACCTTTTAAATATTTTGACTTTTGGGCCAAAAGCCCAAAGTTTCTCCCCTTGGTTAGGGAGGTTTGGAATGAACAAATTCATGGCTCTGAGATGTATGTTGTCGGTAAAAAGCATAAGATGTTAAAGGGTAAGTTGAAGCAGTTAAGCAAAGAATCTTTTAGTGATCTGCCGGGTGGGTCCAGAGCCAAAGATTGATTCTTGAAGATGTCCAACGTTAGTTGGATAGAGATCCTCTAGATACCGTGATCTTTGATCAGGAATGGGAAGCTTATAGGTCTTTTGTGGAGTTCAGTATTGCTGAGGAGAGTTTCCTTAAGCAAAAATTGAGGATCCAATGGCTTAACCTGGGGAACCAGAATTCTATGTTTTTCTTCAAATCCATCGATTCCCAGCGTAATAGATCTAGGATCTCGGTGGTTACTCGAGAGGATGGTACTCTTTGTTCTGACAGGGCGAGTATTTCTGAGCATATTGTTAAGTATTACCAGGGCCTCTTAGGTACTGTTTCGGCTCAGGTTCATTTTGATGAGAGTGAGTTATATGGGGTTTGTCACACCCCAAAATTCAGACCACGTGAAACACCCATAAACCAACAAATATAACACCCAACCCAAGAATTCACTCTCAATATAAAACATACATGCATTGTATATAAACGCCAAACGGCTTACATTGCACGGCTCCAATGCCAAGAAACATGTAATACACATACATGATATAAAAGAAACAAAAAGGAAGACTATACTCTTCCTCCGGCACCTCCAGATCAACCTGCGTGATCGGTACCTAAAGAAAATCAAATCCCACACTGTGAGCCAAAGCTCAGCAGATAGTAAACAACACATGCAATATAAACAAGGCATGTTAGGAAATCGAATTGCAGCTTTTGACTCTTTTTCAAGCCATAAAAATAGTTAAAAATAGTTTTGGATCACGACTCACCAGTGCCAGAAAATAATTTTCACAAGCAACGGGAAAGAGAGGAAACAACCATTTTGACTCACACATCGGAGTCTAGAAAACGATTCTTGTATTTTGACTCCCGCAGGCCGTTAATACAGTTCCTTTCAAGAAAAATGATCTCTCCATCCCGATATGCAATTCATGCAACACATATACACGTGCCTCTTCAGGACCTCGTTTCAGCCTTCAGATACCGCACACACACACCCACACCCGTGCATCATCAGGATCTCGTTTCAATCGGTCAGATATCGCACTCACACCCACACAAGTGCCTCATCAGGATCTCGTTTCACTGTTTCTATCCTTCAGATATCGCACACACACCCACGCTCGTGCCTCCTCAGGATCTCATTTCAACCCTTCAGATATCGCACATACACCCACACTCGTGCCTCATCAGGATCTCATTTCAACCCTTCAGATATCACACACACACACGCACACCCAACGTTAACCAGGGTTAACATTCACAGAACTACGTATACATCTATACCATTTCGTACCCATCCAAACCTAACCAGGATTTAATGCATAACACTACGTACCAACGCTACGCTTCACAAACCACGTTACATGCCTACAAAACACTGAGTTTTAAAGCATAAATCATGTTACACATAACGCTATCAAAGCCATGTAATTCTCCTTACATAATCCATGCATAAATAAACTACAGTTATAAATGCACATAACTAGTTATACGCACATAGCCAAATATAACACATCATGACGCCACCCGTCACATAACCCGACACGACATCACATGCCACACACCCGTCATTCGATACCCGAACGACCCATCCACAAATCGGGACCCGTCCACACACCGGGATAACCAACACCTAACCCGGAGATCAACACCTGAACCTCCCTCAGACCGATTCTTACCAGAACCTAACCTTAAAATCGAACTACGAACCTACACGTCCCGAACATAACCAACACGTACACAACCGTGCCACAACTCCCAAAACTAACCATGCACGTAACACCCGAGGACGGCACCACACGACACCTGAGGCCACGACACGACCCCCAAACCACCACGCGACCAACCGAACCCCAAAAGGAATCCACAGGTATTTGAATCGACTAATTTCCATAAATTAATTAATTGAATACCATAGGACACAAATCGAAAACCAAGAAACCAACCACTAAAATCGCAAACAAAACATCATAGGTCCAGTCGACTGGACCCCATAACCCGATCAACTGAAAGGCCACCACAAGACCCAAAGAAACTCCCCACATGCCTAACATGGCAAACACTAACCCACACACACCTAACACAACAAACACAAACCCACACACGCCCTACACGGCCAACACGAACCCACACAGGCCCAATAAGACCAAAAGAAACTCCTAAGGCTCCAACACAACCAAAGGAAAAGGGTTCAGCACAACCAGCAAATGTGTCGACACAAACAAAAACTCGACGTCTAAAAGCTCGGATGTGTCGACGTCTAAAACCATGAGAGTCTAGGATCCTACCTCGATAAGTTAAAAACTCGACGTCTCGAACCACGTACAAAAACAATCTTCACCGAAATGAAATTTTGTTCGGATGAATGCGTAGCCCACCACGAGGAGACTAAGGATCTGCTATCTGATCGTCGAAAATCGAGCCACGAGCCCTTGAGAATCTAAAGAGAAGGCAGAGCTTCCGGTGAGAGGAAAAAGAAAACTTAGCCACCAAGTTTTCAAAAATATCTTTTTCAAAATATCTAAAACTAAATATTTATAGGCAACAAAATATCTTCTTTTTTTTTAAATTCGCACCATAACACCCCACGACCCCGAGAAGCTGCCCCGCATACATATCTAACCCCGATCATGCATCTAAAAGCATATGAACATGCAAAATCAAAAACGGTAAACATGAGTCGAAAAACGGCGAAAAAGAAAGCGAGTCGGGGTCTCACAGGGTTATTAAGAACAGGCTGTCTCAGCATAGTGCTTCCCGTATGGACTTGGAGGTCACTGATGAGGAGATCAAGCAGGTCATGTGGTCGCTTAACTCCAATAAAGCTCCTGGTCCCGATGGGTTCTTTGCGTGCTTCTTTAAAGATGCCTGGGAGGTTGTGGGTGTTGATGTTACCAAGGCCATTAGGTGTTTTTTTGCGTCGGGTCACATGCTTAAGGAAGCTAACATGACCCTTATTGCTTTGATCCCTAAGGTTCCCAACCCATCTTTCATGACAGAATATAGGCTTATTTCATGTTGTAATACTATCTATAAGTGCATTTCTAAGATTATTGCCAATCGGATTAAGGACCACTTGCACGAGGTTATCTCTCCTTCCCAGTCTGCTTTTGTCAAAGGTAGGCGTATTGCGGATAATATTTTCTTGTCCCAAGAACTTTTACACGACTACCATAAGCAGAACAGGGTCCAAGATGTGCTCTTAAGGTTGATATCATGAAGGCCTATGACAATGTCAGCTGGGATTTTATGGTATCCACCCTAAGATGTATGGGCTTCCCTGAGAGGATGATTAGCTGGATTAGAGGGTGTATGACATCCCCTAGTTACTCTGTTAGTATTAATGGGGAGCTAAATGATTTTTTCTAAGGCAAAAAGGGCCTTAGGCAAGGCGACCCTCTTTCTCCTTATCCGTTTGTTATGGCCATGGAAGTCATGTCTGGCTTGTTTACCAAATACACAAAGAAGATGCCTTTCCAATATCATTGGAGATGTAGTAAAGAAAAAATTATCCACCTATGTTTTGCTGACGACCTGGTGGTCTTCTCTCGGGCTGATGTCCAGTCAGTGAGTGTTGTTAGGCGCGTCCTTGATTCCTTTCAAAGAATGTCGGGTTTGTCTCCTAGTCTGCCCAAAAGTGATGCCTACTTCTCCGGGGTTACTGACAGTCTGAAATGTGATATCCTGGACACTATAGGTTTTAGAGAGGGTTCTCTCCCGGTGCGTTACCTTGGCGTACCTTTGATTACCACTAAAATCTCCTATAAAGAGTGTTGGCCCCTCATTGATAAGATTGCTAAGCGTATTCAAGTTTGGACTAGTAAGTACCTCTCTTATGTGGGTCGGTTACAGTTACTTGGCTCTATCATTTTCTATATGCAAGTTTACTGGGCTTCTCTGTTTATTCTTCCTAAGAAAGTCCTTCGGGAGGTTGAGGGTTTGATGCGGGTCTTTTTGTGGAGTGGCCCTGAGATGAAGTCTTCTAGTGCTAAGGTTGCATGGGAAGAGGTTTGTGTCACTAAGCGGGAAGGTGGACTAGGGATTAAATCTCTTATCACCTGGAATAAGGCTGCGGTTTCCAAGCATATCTGGTTCCTCCTCACAGGTGGCTCCATATCCCTGTGGTGTATGTGGATTAAGTCTAATATCCTTAGGCGTGAATCCTTCTGGTCGGTCAAAATTCCCCAATCAGCGTCGTGGTGTTGGCGAAAGTTTCTCTAACTTTGGCCTCTTATCAAGAGTTTTGTGCATTATGAGATAGGGAATGGTGCTGATACCTTTCTGTGGTTGGACCCTTGGCGCCCGTGGGGCCCTATTGTTGACGAAAAGGGATCCAGAATTGTTTATGACTCTGGTTTGGATAGGTTGGCTAGAGTGCAAACCATTGTGGATGGCAATGCCTAGAAATGGCCTTTGACCGTTTCTATGGATTTGATTGAACTGGCCCGGGAGGTTGAGTTTGCTCCTGATGCGACTAAAGAGGATAGTATTCGCTGGCTCCTTTCCAGCAGTAAATTTTCCATTGGTGCTTTGTGGGAGGAGATTCGTATTTATAAGCCTAGGCCTATTTGGTGTAACCTGGTGTGGTTTCAGCACCACATCCCTAGGGTTAGTTTTATCCTTTGGATCGCGGTTAGGAGTTGTCTTAATACTGGCGATAGGCTTCGTATGTTCGGCTTGAACTATGACTTCCAGTGTAGCTTTTGCTTGAGTAGTCTGGAAACGTATGATCACCTCTTCTTCAATTGTCCTTTCTCTAGTAAAGTTTGGGAAAGCATTCTGGTGAAGTGTGGTTTAGATTGGTCTGAGTCCTCTTGGGATGGTTGGTGGAACAAGTTCGTTTCCCACGTCAGTGGTTAGTCTCTGACTTCCATGATTAGGAATTTGGCGTTGTCAGTGTCGGTCTACTGTATTTGGAAAAAGCGTAACTCTCGTAAATTTTGGGATTCCAAGCATGATTATAAGGTTGTTATTAAGGAAATTTGTGACCTTATTAGAGGTAGATGCTCTTCGTAACATTCCTATATCATCTCCTAACTTGGTTATCCAAAGGGAATAGAGTCTTTTGAATTCTATTTTTGATTCTCATGACTAACTCCTTTTCCCTGTTGATCCAGTGCCGGAATGCCTGAAGTGCGAGGGGCATAATCCCCTTGGTGCCCAGTGCTAATATAGTATTTAATCAATCCTCTTATAGTTTGCTCTTGTGCAGATCAAAGTGGAGATTCTAAGGAGCTGTGAGGCTTGGGATCTTTTATTCAGAACGCTGAGTGTATTCCTTAAACACTATATATGAGAGAGTGTTGTGAGATTTTTCTAACTCTTTGAACTGGTTTGTTCTTTTGTACAGTGCTCTATCAAATGGATTTATAGTGAGATTTGTTTCTTATTTCTTTTGGAGATTGAGATATACACTTGTTTGTTTCGTTGTGTGAGATTACCCCCTTATCTTTGGAGTGCTGAGGTTCTGCTATGCTGTTAGCTGTATCTATATATCTGGGTTGACTGTTCTTTTTTGTGCCTTCATGGTCTTATTTTGATCCTGTGTTCAGGTCTCGAGTGTGGGTAGCCCCCAGGCGGAAAAAGCCTCGGTTGAGAGCTTAAAGGGCCTCAGGTTTTGGACTTTCCTTAGAGGTTTATGCCTCGCTTACCAGGTTGCGCCCATGTTTTCTTCGTTCACAGATCTATTTTTTGCTCTAGGTTATTCTATTCCCTAGATATGAGGGGTGTTCATAGTATCTCTCTTCTCTATGCCTAGCTTCTAGTATAGATAGGTGATTTTATGTCTTCTTGGTTGTACTAGCTCTTTTCTTTTGCCTATTGGCTATTTCTGGGGAGCTCTTGCTGTTTTTTTTACCGTTTGTCTTCTTCTTGTGTACTTCACCTTTCTAAGGTGTAATTTCGGTTCTATATAAGCCTTCCCCTTATGGCTGTGTAAGGGCTGTGTGCGTGGGTGGGTGTGTGTGTTGGTGGTTGTCCGTTTGTTGTGGCCTGCAAGTTTATTTGATCTCTTTTGGAGTAGCTTTTTTGTTTACTGATGGAGGTGGGTTGCTGCGGCTGTGTGCTTTGCGATTCCTCACTGCTATGGTTTCTCTACGTACATCTTCTACGGTTCCTTACTATTTTCTGTTTGGCTGGAAGTGGGCTTGGACTGTTAGATACAATAGTGAATGAACAGCCTTCTTATAGATGTATAGGTCCTTTTTTGGGTCCGGTTTTTTTTTTGTGGATTACCAAGTCTTATTAAATGCGGCCAAAGTTTGTTTCGGCTGTTGGATTAAATGGTGCATGCACAGGTTTTTTTTGTAGCTGATCAGGTCCTCATCTGGGTCCGATTTTGTGCCTTCTTGGAGGATCAGTCTCTGTTAGCTGCAGCTGAAGAGAAATTTTTCTCTTTATTTTGATATCTTGAATCGAGTAGGTCTGTTCAATTCGGCTGTAGTGGCCTTTCTTGGGTTCTGTTGCTGCAGTTTTGAAGTTGGCTGTTCTATGTTTGGGTGGTTAGTTTTGTTTGTTCCTTCATTTGTTATTGTATAGGCTTTCCATATTGGCTCTCTTTTTTGGCTTTTGGTTATTTTTATTGTCCGGTTATGGCTGAGCCGAAAGCCTTTTATGTTCATTGGTTGTTTTGTTCTTTTGGTGGTGTTTGTAAGGCCTGGGGTTGTGCCCCTTGTAAGCATGCAATTTTTTCTTTTATTTTATGTCACAATTAATTACCCAAAAAAAAAAGAACAGGGTACTGATGCACATGGTTTAGATTCTGCACAGCCTGTTACTGCTAGTACACAGACAGGTAGTGCCTCATCATAGTGGGTGGGTTGTTCATCAACTTGATCGGTATATGTTTTTAGGAGAGTCTTTTGACAGGATCCCGGCAGAACTAGATATCGAACCCTGTAACTATAATGAAGCACTTCAAGACAAAGATGCAGATATTTGGTAATGGGCTATGAATTTAGAGATGGAATCCATATATTCTAATCAGGTCTGAAAACTTGTAGAACCACCCGAAATGATAAAACCCATTGGATGCATGTGGATTTACAAGAAGAAGAGAGGAGCAGAAGGGAAGGTTGAAACCTTCAAAACTAGGCTTGTTGCTATAGGGTTCACTCAGAAAGAAGGGATCGACTATGAGGAAACCTTTTTGTCGATAGCCGTGCTTAAGTCTATCCAGATTCTCTTATCCATTACCGCACATTTCGATTACGAAATCTGGCAAATGGATGTCAACATAGCTTTCCTTGATGGAAGTCTTGACTAGTGTAACTCTATGATACAACCAGACAGATTCATTGCAAAGGGCAAGGAGCACATGTTGTGCAAGCTTAAGAGATCCATTTATGGACTTATACATGCATTAAGGTCTTAGAACACTCAATTTGATCAAGCTATAAAGTCTTATAGTTTTGATCAAAGTCTGGATGAGTTCTGTGTGTAAAGAAGCGTGACGAAAGCGTGGTGATCTACCTAATACTTTATATTGATGATATCTTGCTCATCGAAAATGATGTGGAGGCATTATCTACGGTTAAAGTATGGTTATCTGGGCAGTTCGATATGAAAGACTTGGGAGAAGCCAGTCACATCCTTGGGATCGAGCTTGTGCGAGATCGAAAACAAAAGATATTGGGCTTATCACTAGCAAAGTATATCTATGATATCCTTGCTCGTTTTAGCATGCAGGATTCCAAGAAAGGGTTTTTCTTTTTCAGGTATGGAATCACTCTATCCAAGAATCAATGTCCGAAGACACCTGATGAGATAGAGAGGATGAAGGCGGTTCCTTATGCTTCGGCAGTAGGAAGCCTTATGTATGCTACGCTTTGCACTAGACTCGACATCTTCTTTGCCGTTAGCATGATTAGCTGATATCAGTATAACCCAGAGCAAAAGCATTGGACTGCGATAAAGAATATAATCAAGTACCCGAAAAAGACTAAGGATTATATGTTGGTTTACCAGGCAGACAGTCTAGTACCTTTAGGGTACACAAACTCAGATTTCTAGTCTGACAAGATTCCCGTAATCTACATCCAGGTATGTGTTTACCTTAGGAGGTGGAGCTATAAGTTGTAGGAGTATCAGGCAATCCTGTACTGCTGATTCCACCATGGAGGTCGAGTATGTGGCTGCTTCTGAAGCAGCCAAGGAGGCCGTTTGGCTCAGAAACATCCTGATGGATCTAGAGGTGGTACTTTCAATTCATTTGGCTATTACACTTTACTGTAACAATAGCGGAGCAGTTGCAAACTCGAAGGAGCCAAGGGTCCATAAGAAAAGAAAGCACATTGAGCATAAGTATCACCTGAAATGAGAAATTGTATAGAGATGTGATGTTGCTGTGACCAAAATTGTACGAGGAGACAACCTTGCAGATCTTTTTACAAAGAGCTTACTGGCTAAGATTTTTTATAATCATGTAGAGGGCATGGGAGTCAGATGTATGGTAAGATAATTTTGAGTACAAGTGGGAAATTATTAGGGTTGGTATACTGAAAATCATGTTTTTAGTATTTAATTTTATTTTAATAAAATTAATTTTCTATTTTAT
>JAUMHN010368415.1:0-17235 GCA_032360265.1 Heliamphora ciliata | reverse complement strand
TAGATCTCGAAAAAATCTTTTTAAAAATACAATATTTATTAAAAATAGATGTGTATAATAAATGTTTTGATATTTTAAAAAGTTTATAAAATAGTTTAGGTTAATAAACATAAATTCAAAAAGGCTAAAATATAATAAGTAAAAAGAAAAAAAAATTGATTTTGACAAACTAGGCTAACATCTTATTTGGGATTTAGGCAAAAAGACTTTAAGCCACGAGCCAAACGAGGCCATAATATTTGAAGTTTCAACATATTAAAATGTTCAATAGATATGATGGGCTTGTTTAGTTAAAGATAGAACTTTAGGATAATATTGTGGCATTAATATTTGAATAAGAAGAAATTTATTATAGATAATTTTCTCATGCCTTGATGTATTGTAAAAGGCGAAATTTTTCAGTGTCAATAAAATTTTAATACAATTTTTTAATATTTATAAGTTTTTCAATATATACAATAAAATTGTTTTCGTACTTTGATACAATATAATAAATTTTTTAGTGTCAATAAAATTCGTAACACAGAGAAATCTTTTAATATTTATAGTTTTCTCAAAAGAAAAAAAAAATCTCATACTTTGATGCAATGCGAATTTGTCAATGTTGATAAAGTTTCTAACACAATAATTTTTTTTAATGTTTATCAATTTTTCAACACAATAACAAAATTTCTCATATTTATATGTGAAGAAATTGAGAAGAGAAAATAACTGTATATTTTCTGTCTATTGAAACTGTACAAGATATGGCCTATTTATAGGCGAATAGGGATAAACAATAAGAAGATATAATAGAATAAAATCAAATCAGAATAAAATCAATCTAATCAATCTAATATTCTAATCAATCTAAATCTAATATTCCAATATCAGTATTGATGAAAATTTTAGAGGGAGAATTTTAGATCTTTTTCAGCAAAAAAGCTGGCAATAAAATTCGTTGTTTTCATTTCTATTAATGGCAACTTTTGTTTTAGTAGAACTGAAAAGTACTTTTAATTATTAGGAATTAAATTTGATTATTGGCACATGCCATTCTAAGAGATGGTAATGGAAGATCCTCCAATTCTATAGGAATTGGGGAGGGAGGACCCAAAGCCCACACTGTTGTGACAAAAATTACATTCTATTTATTCATGTACAAATTCTTTTCTAACTCTATGATCGGTACGTAAATGTGCCGATTCTATTTCGCAAAATACACCATGTTAAGCCTCAAAAATATGTTTAATAAATTGTTTTGTAGTGTTTTGGTCAACAACATCATCGGGAGTGACTTAGAGGAGAAAATAATGTAAAACGACACAAAACAAAGAAGATGGACAAAATGGGGATTTTCATAGAAGTTCCATCTAGACGGATGAATTTAGTGTCTGGATGGAATATGTCCAGTAAGAACGAAAAAGTTTCTACGAAAATTACGTCTTGACGGACTTCTGGACAAAATAGTACCAGAAAGAATTGCGTCTAAATGGAAGCTACCAGCGTTCGGACAAAAAATAAGAGCGTTCAGACGGAATGTCGGGCATTCGGATGGGGCGCGGAGATTGGGTTTCACCTGGTGTGGCGTCGGAATTTAGGGTTTGTTTGAAAATGAAAAGTAGGGAATTCAAGAGTTAATTGAAAAAATCGTTTAACACATTGAAAACCAAAATATCTTGAAAACCCTTTTTATTGAAAAGTGGAGTCGCTATCTAGGTTTTGAGAAAAAACTAAGAAAAACAAAAATGGGCCACTGATCTTTGAAAACATTAATGAGAGAAAATAAGGGTCCTGAGGTAAAGGTATGAATCGGGGAAGGTGTTAGCACCCCGTTTGCCCAACCGTAAGGTTGGCCTCTATTAATTATAATTAGTTCTTTAATTTTGTTTCTCAAATACATGCAAATACAGAAAATAATAGAAAAAAGAGAACATCCAAAATTAAATAATAAAAATATATAGCATAGGTATATAGAAAGCTAAACCAAGAATAAAAAAAATCTTAGATCCTTAAGCATACAAATTCTAGCTAAAGGATATATGGAGCAAACCATATATGATACACAAAGCATGAAATCATATAAATGAAGCTATCAAACCTTAATCATGTTTAAAATTAGACTAAGCATAACTTGGGCTTAAACTAAAAAGAAATAATCCTATGGTTCTATGAGGTTGAAACATTCTTATCTATACCATAAATTGCATGCTAGTAATCAATAGAACACTATAAGACCATAATTAATCTGCTGGAACAGAATTGAGATACTTGAGATAACAAAAGTGTGCAGCTGTAATATATAAAGGTTACGGTCGCATGGAATATGAAGTGAGAGTGCACGGGCGCTACATTAAAAGTTGCGACTGTGAGGATGTTAGTGTCATAGTGTCACAACCATGACAATGGATGTTGCGACCGCAGGTTTGTTTAGGCACTGTTTTGCTAAATTTTAATAAACAATGCACTGGGGTGTGAATGTGTGATACATATGCAAAATAAAGCAAAGGAACAAAAGCATGCTATTATGACTTCCACCAAAATGTTATGAGATCACAATGAACTTTGTTCTAAACAGAATCTTAGGATCTTGCATATTTATAATTCAATTTATTAAGATCAAAACCTTAACATGTAAAATCTAATTATGTCAAAACTAAATAAGTAGACATGCAATTCAAGAATTGATATTCAAAATTCTAACCCAACCTCTTCACTAGAGTAAAGAATGTGAAGAGAGAAGTGTCGGGGATCCGACAAAATACCTGGGGTGCAACATTCTAGATGAATCCTCGAGTCGTAGAATGTGGCAATCAGCTTTCTGGTCTCTGAGCAACAATTCGATTCCAGTATGTGGATTGAGGTATGATTCGAGAATGCAGTAGAGTACCGGCATACTTTTTAGTATAATACTCGATAAAAGATGGCAGTATATCGATGTCGAGAAAAAGGTCATTTGAAATCGTACCAAAGGTACGTTTATATAGAGTATGCCAGTCAATGAGGTGCTGCCACGTTTGATGCTCAGACTGGGCTCATAGAGCTTGCGGTTGCTACGTTCAAGGGTTGCGATCGTGAAAAAATGTAGGGTTTCCAAGAGATTCATATGGCGGTCGCAACATTCAATCAAACGGTCGCAATGTTCAAAAGGTTACGGCTTCAAAGTTCAAAAGATGTAATCTTGTGGTTTGATATCATAGAGTACTGGATTCGGATTGCTTCCGGTGATTGTGCAGAGTTATCATTCCCACTTGGATTTCATCATCTGATTCAATTAGATAAGCCTAAGATTTGGGGGAGTCAACTTGGGGTGTCTACAGTTGCCCCTCTTTGACACAACTTGCATAGAAACGCATGACGCGAGTTATGTCAACGACCCAAAGACAACATTTATTTGACCGAGCTACCAATCTTAGGCTGGAAAACACACAAGCATGCAGATGATGGTGGTTGTACCCGAATTTTTATTGAGCTGCCTACGTACCTTTTTACTAAAGGTCGGGTTAAGACCTAGAGGAGCACGAGCAAACAACAATTCGAAAATCGAGTTAAGATCTATGAATTCGGTTAGTGATAAAATAATCACAAGAATTGAGTCAAGATCATAGAAATGATTTTAACCGAAAAATCATAAATCAATAGATCGAGTCAAGATCTAAAAATTCAGGACGAGAACGGAAAAGTCGATTAAAGACTTTAAAATTAAATTTATCAAAAAAAATCACAAATTAATAAGCCGAGTCAAAACCTAAAAATTTGGAACGAGAACATGAGATAAAAATAATTAAAAAGTCAAGTAAAGATTTTAAAATTAAATTTATCGAGAAAAAATTACAAATTAATAGGTTGAGATAAAACTTAAAAATTTGGGATGAGAACACGGGATAAAAATAATTAAAAAGTTGAATAAAGACTTTAAAATTAAATTTAACGAATAAAAATTACAAATTAATAGGTCGAGATAAGATTTAAAAATTTGGGACGAGAACACGGGATAAAAATAATTAAAAAGTCGAGTAAAGTCTTTAAAATTAAATTTATTGAAAAAAAACCACAAATTAATAGGTCGAGTCAAGATCTAAAAATTAGGGACGGGAACATAGAATAAAAATAATTAAAAAGTCGAGTAAAGATTTTAAAATTAAATTTATCAGGAAAAAATCACAAATTAATAGGTTGAGACAAGAACTAAAATTCGGGACGAGAACACAGGATAAAAATAATTAAAAAGTCGAGCAAATATTTTAAAATTAAAATTATTGAGAAAAAATCACAAATTAATAGGTCAGGACAAGATCTAGAAATTTGGGATGAGAACACGAGATAAAAATAATTAAAAAGTAGAGTATAGACTTTAAAATTAAATTTATCCCTAAAGAAACACCCAAACAAGTCCTAAATGTAACACCCTCCTCCCGCAAGACACCAAACCTATACAAAGGGATGAGATCCCACCGCAGACCGGCGGCTAAAGAGAGGGACAAGAGATAAGGATATTAAGAAAATAAATGAGTACTTCTAAGCAACCATAACACTTAATGCCAAAATGGGAAAAACATGAGTCACTAGGGATTCGCCATCCCAAGGAATACATTACTTCGAAAAGATGAAAAACCTTCAGATCTTATACATGAAGCTTTGCCAACACTAAAACTAAACAAAAGAAAAACTGGCTAAAGCGATTCCCAACACCAGATCCAAAACTATGCGACGACGCCTGTGGTGGACCAACTCCTAGCCATTCCTGTTATCTACAACCATAGAGGTTATAGGAGAGCGCACTTAGTATTATCATGAACAAAAAATACAATTACTTTGTTTAGGATAATTGAAAACTCTTTCTAATGACAGTTTATCACATTTTCTATGAAAATACAGAAGCTGATGCATTTGCTTGAACATGAAAATATCACAGATTATACAGAACCTTCTCATTATTGCAAACAGAAATATGTTCCTGGCTCAACCACCACAAATTTAAAGTGCATGACTGCTTTCTCAAATCTAGACTCAAACCCCAACAATGTCCAAGTAGTCGTCAACCTCACGACCGGGAGTTCTGACGGTACCGTAACCTCAATTCGCAGTGCACGGATAGCAACGTGATGGAATGATGGTCACTCTTCACTAAGAACGAGTGGTATGTGCTAAAACCTAGAACTCAGCCCAAAAGCCTTAAAGGCAAAAGCCTCCGCTCAATGGGAAACCTCCCCTATAGGAACAAATAACACCCATAGTTGGGTAACCTCCCTCATAATAGGATATAAAGGGCCAAAAACCCTTGTAACTTGACACTTTGGAATAACCACACAATATTAACTATACTTTCATAGTAACATCATGCTAGCTCAAAATATCATGGATATCATACTTGAATTAAAAACATCATGACTTTTAAAAACAACAGGTTCATGCGATCGTCAAATTGGTCATAATTCAAAACATACACTTCAAAGCATTTTCGTGCATCATTTACATAAACTCAAGTTCAAGATAATGGCTAAGCACTCTCACCTTGTATAAGATGCGTATAAGTTGAGCCTCCCTCGGCAAGCTAAGCAGGACCCCCAGGTTCTACAACCTTCGTGCCTAACAAGCAAAACACGAATCGACTGTTAATCACGGAATCCTCCCCCTTTTGCATGTGAAACTAAAATTCTTTTGACCGTGGAATGTTTTATTGATTTTTGGGACCATGGTTACTTTCTTTTTGGGTTTAAGGAATACTACGCGATTGCCCAAACCTTCACTTGTTTAAGGATTTTACTTAACCATTTATTACTCTCTTTCAATCATTAAATTTTTAGGTACTGCAGCATCTTGAGGTACATTGACTTAGAATTGAATTATGATTTTTGGTGACGATTTAGATTAAAATATTCTCTACAACTTTTATGTTTAATACCAAAGCCAAAACCTAAGGCAAAAGGGTGAATAAAGCATCCCGAGCAAAAATGGTTCAGCACTTTTCTCGAGATTTTACAAAAAACATGCTTCTGTTGATCTCCGATTTGGGGTATCAGATCAAGTCCAAATGGGCCTATTTTTGAGTATATTCTAGTGCTACAGGTTCCCTACAAGTTTCATGTTTAGATCTAAGGGTAGTTGTTTGGAACAACTTAGACCTTTTGGCCATTTTAGAAAATAGGTTCTGTCAGTCGCCAAAACTCAGCAGAGCCGATTTTGGACAGAGGGTTTGAAATAGTTTTAGGGCATCATACCAAGGCTTTAAGGTCTTATTTTTGGGTAAAAAGTACTTCAATATGTTATCTACAATGTTCATGTAGAACACTTTCGGAATAGGTCACTAAAAAGAGGGGTTTTGGATTACACAAAAATATGTGACAGAAGTGTCCCTTGAGGGCTGAAACTCAACAGAGACGTTCAAAGGGCTTTTGACCTATAAAAACTCAATAAGTTGTGCTCATTATTGGTGGGTAGATTGATATACATGTTATATACAACTTTCATGTTTTGACCAAAATTTGGATCTCACTTTAAACTAGGGTTTCTAAGTCAGTAGTGTTGACTGGTTGGAAAATGACACACTTTGGTAAAGTTACGATATCTCAAGTTCTACTTATGTAAACGAATTGAAATCAAATTTGGATGAAAGATAACACTAATATCTAAATCTGGACATAAAGAACATGCTTAGATTGATTTTCTACATTGAGTTATGGTGTTCCAAAGTTTAGGACAGAAACATCTATGTTCTCAAAAATTAAGTCTCTTAGGGTCTAAGTCTTCTACTTATGTTATGTCAAGTTTTTGTTCCATTATTTTGCATGCTTGTATTTTAGACTTTAATATAAAGGCTCCAGCACACTTAGAAGTCATCAAACTCAAAGATAACAACACACAACAACATCTCATATCACTCATAATCATAACAGCCCCAAATTTCTAACTACGATGCCTTTTCGGTTTGATTTCGATTATCAGTTCTTAGAGTGTTTAAAGAGATGTGTTGGGGTATATTTTGAGAGATCTTAGACATAAGGTTTAGAGGTTTTACTTACTTGTTTGAGAGATCAAAAGATGGTGAAAAACTATTAGGACTTGGCTTTTGGAACTATGGTGTCCAAAGACCCATTTCTTGGATCCCTTCTTCTTCTTCTTCTTCTCTCAAACTTCCATGGACCCTCAAGAACATTCATAATCTGGTCCTTCTCCCTCTCTCCCCACTGAAATATCAAGGGGGAAGAAGATGGTTGGGCTTAGTTTATATAGGAAGGCAAGGGAACAAAGTAATTAAATTTTTTTGGTACTTTTTCTATCCTTCACATGGGCTAATTAATGTAGTTTGAGGGGACAAAAATCAAATTTGGGGAAGGCAAATTCGGCTAGGGTCAGTTTGGGGGGACAAAATTTTGGACCCCCATCAATCAAGGGTTTTTTTCTTGGTTTTCGTGCCCCTATTGTGCAAGAAAATGCATTAAAAGTTAATTTGATATATTGTTTTGGTATCTTTGTCTACTGAAACCTATTATTTTAGTATGTTTATGATAAATATAGTATTCTCATGTATTATCACAGTTTTCATAACAATTGATTAAATAGATGTAGTCTTTTAAGTCAAATTAAACTATATTGGCAATATCTGACTTTTTAACTTATTTTGTTGTGTATGAATTTCAATAATGATTTGTTTGCTTTTGTTAACCTATAACACTATATTATTATGTATATTACTTGTTCAACAGGTATTGGATCATCATAATACTTAATTTAATATTTTTCTCATCATTTTAAGCTAAAAAGAAAGAAAAAAGCTACTTTTTAGCACTCTTCCCAAGGTGGTCAGCCACTAAGGGGTATTTTAGTCATTTTGATGTTATTTGTCCTTTTCTACTTAATTATACTTAAATCCTTGATTTAGAGCATTTATGTGTCAAAATTTAGATTTTTAAGACTTTTTGAGCTTAACTCTTGTCTCAAACAACTTGGTCTTATAACATTGAATTCTTAACTTCAATATTAGAGCTTTAATATATGTTTGTATGGTTCCCTCTCTATCCCGAGTCTCAAGATCAAAAAGGTTAAACAATCAGGCCAGTTCTTCTTACCGAACTTAGGTTCGAGATTTTGTTTCTTTTTGAAATGTTATTTCTTTTCTATTCGTATACCTGAGTTCGGGTTATTACACTAAAAGGTAAGCAAAAACCCCAAAATGCAATCATGACAAAAACATACATGCCCGCAACATTCAAACCTAGCAGTCGTAGGGTTAAAGGATCCAAGCTATGACATGACTATTAGCTCAGGTTGCGGTCGCAAGAATCTGTTCAAATAAAGGTTGCGGTCGCCACTTTCAGTTATTGCGGTCGCAAGGTTCATTCCCCTTAAAGACCCTCCAGACGCACGTGGAAGTCCTCACCTTGCATCCTTCACTCTCTCTCTTTTCCCTCGAACTCTCTCAACCTTCTCTTGATTCCTCAAAACTTTTGAGACTTTCTTTGGTATTTCTTAGCATCTCCTTCATTTTCTTAATGTGGCAGGCCATTGTCATGGTGATGACTTCTTTAGGGCACGACGAGGTCCTTCTACCTTTGACAGCTCTTCCCTCGGCACCATAGGAAGTGTCGGCTCTAGTGTATCTGCTAGTGGGATCTCTACACCTCATCTCTCCACTTCCATGGGGGCTATGGATATTCTCGCAATCGAGGCTGAGCGGTATTTGCTTCGTGCTGCTGAGGAGTAGGATAGGGTGGCATGGGCGGCTGCTACAGCACAGGCAGCTGCAGATCAACCAACGGCGAAGTAGGTAGCTACCGAGGTTGAAATTGTTGACTTTTTGGATCCCCATGTTGGCAAGGGGATCCCCACTCCTTTTGACCCTCACCACTATGCTTCGGCTCCTCACCATCTGAGACCCAACGGGATGAGGAGATACGAGCCTTTGGTTGTTGTTGTTGCTCTTGATCTTCTTCTCCCTCAGCCACAAGACCACCTCTCCCGCTGCAACCATGCGGTAAGTCTTCTTTTCTTCTCTTTCAATTTTGAATATTGGAGCATGCCTTGTAGCTTTATAATTGAACATAGAAGCATGTCTAGGATCTCCTGTTACTTGCAATATAATGTTTGTGACTGAAGAACTTGTAATCAATTGCCCCATATTATAATTAATTTAATAAAATGAACTTATAGTGGAAAACTACAATTCAAACATATTGTTAATATTAAAAGGACTAAAATGGACATTGGACAAAGGACTAAACAGATTACCTGAGCAACTAGAGATTTTGGGACAAACACTTGGATGCTAAGGTTTAGAACATAGGTGTCCGAAAAACAAGCCTATAAAACAAAGGGTTTCAAAACATAGATGTATGAGAAGCAGGGCTTGGGTGCCTGAATAGCAGAGCTTTAGGGTACCTGAGCAGCAGGGCTTTAGAAAACATATAGATGCCTGAGGAGTAGGGCTTAGGGTGCTTCAGGAAAAAGGCTTAGGGTGATTGAGGAGTAGGGCTTTGGAAAACATATAGGTGCCTCAAGAGCAGGGCTTAGGGTGCTTAGGGAACAGGGCTTTAGAAAACCTAAGGATCGTCACACACACATGAACCTAGGGTTTGAAAAAGGATTTTTCTGGCATACCAGGGCTTAGGGTGCCTAGCATGCTAGGGCTTAAGAAAACCTAAGGATCGTCACACACACACACACTCACGAACCTAGGGTTTAAAAAGGATTTACCAGGCGCACCAGGGCTTAGGGTGACTAGCTCGCTAGGGCATAAGAGAACCTAAGGATTGTCACTCATACATGAACCAAGGGTTTGAAAAAAGATTTACCTGGTGCACTAGGGCTTAGGGTGCCTAGCACATTAAGGCTTGAGAGAACCTAAGGATCGTCACTCATATATGAACCAAGGGTCTGAAAAAGGATTTACTTGGCGCACCATGGCTTAGAGTGCCTAGACCACTAGGGCTTGAAATAACCTAAGGATTTTCCCTCACACACGAACCTAGGATCTGGAAAAGGATTTGTCTGGAGCACTAGGGCTTAGAGTGCCTAGCTTGCCAGGGATTAAGAGAACCTATGGATCGTCACTCATACCCAAACCTAGGGTTTAAAAAAGGATTTACCTGGCGCACCAGGGCTAAGGGTGCCTAAGGATCGTCACTCACACATGAACTTTGGGTTTTAAAAAGGATTTTCCTGAGGCACTAGGGCTTCAGGTGCCTACCACACTAGGGCTTGAGAGAACCTAAGGATCGTCACTCACATACACAAACCTAGGGACTGAAAAAGGATTTACCTGGCGCACCAGGGCTTAGGGTGCCTAGCTCACTAGGGCTTGAGAAAACCTAAGGATCGTCACTCGCACACGAACCTAGAGTTTGAAAAAGGATTTGCCTAGTGCACCAGAGTTTAGGGTGCCAAGCTGGCTAATGCTTAAGAGAACCTAAGGATCGTCACTCCTATACGAATCTAGGGTTTAAAAAAGGATTTTCCTGGCACACCAGGGCTCAGTGTGCCTAGCTCGCTAGGTCATAAAAGAACATAAGGATCGTCACTCATACACAAACCAAGGGTTTGAAAAAGCATTTACCTGGCGTACCAGAGCTTAGTATGCCTAACTCGCTAGGACTTAAGAGAACCTAAGGATCGTCACTCACATACGAACCAAAATTTTTAAAAAGAATTTGATTGGCGCACCAGAGTTTAGGGTGCCTTGCTCACTAGGGCCTGAAAGAACCCAAGGATCTTTACTTACACTCGAACATATGGTTTGAAAAAAGATTTACCTTGCACACCAGGGCTTAGAGTGCCTAGCATGTTAGTGCTTAAGAGAACCTAAGGATTGTCACTTACACACAAACCTAGGGTTTAAAAATAAATTTGCTGGAGCACCAGACTTAGGGTGCCTTTCTCACTAGGGCTTAAGAGAACCTAAGGATTGTCACTCACACATGAACTTAGGGTTTGTAAAAAGATTTGCCGAGAGTACCAGGGCTTATGGTGCCTAGCTCATCAGGACTTGAGAGAACCTAAGGATTGTCACTCACACACGAACCAAGGGTTTGAAAAAAGAATTGCCTTGTACACTAGGGCTTTGAGTGCCTAGCTCACTAGGGTACGAAAGAACCTATGGATCATCACTCGTACACGAACCTAGGGTTTAAAAAAGGATTTTTCTGGTGCACCAGGGCTTAGAGTGATGAGCTCGCTAGGTCTTTGGAGAACACATAGATCGTCACTCACACACGAACAAAATGATTTTCCTGGCGCACTAGAGCTCAGGGTGCTTAGCTCACTAGTGCTTAAGAGAACTTAAGGATCGTCACTAACACACGAACCTAAGGTTTGAAAAAATATTTGTTTGACGCACCAGGGCTTAGGGTGCCCAGATCGCTAGGGCTTGAGAGAACCTAAGGATTATCACTCACACACGAACCTAGGGTTTGATAGACGATTTGCTTGGTGCACCAAGGCTTAAGGTGCCTAGATCACTAGGGCTTAAGAGAACTTAAAGATCGTAACTCATACACGAACTTAGGATTTAAAAAAAGATGTGCCTAGCGCACCAGGGCGTAGTGTGCTTAGCTCGCTAGGGCTTATGAGAACCTAAGGATCGTCACTCACACATGAACCTAGGTTTTGAAAAATGATTTCCTTGGGGCACCAGGGTTTATGGTGCCTAGCTCACTAGGGCTTGAGAGAACCTAATAATCTTTACTCACACATGAACCTAGGGTTTAAAAAAGGATTTATTTGGTACACTAGGGCTTAGAGTGCCTAGTTCACTAGGGCTTGAGAGAACCTAAGGCTCGTCCCTCACACACGAACTTAGGGTTTAAAAAAGGATTTTTTTGGTGCACCAGGGCTTAGGGTGCTTAGCTCACTAGGGCTTAAGAGAATCTAAGGATTGTCACTCGCATATGAACTTAGGGTTTGAAAAAAGATTTCCTAGCTCGCTAAGGTTAAAGAGAACCTATGGATTGTCACTCACACACGAACAAAATGATTTGCCTAGCGCACTAGAGCTAAGGGTGCTTGGCTCTCTAGGGCTTAAGAGAACCTAAGGATCGTCATTCACACATGAACTTAGGGTTTGAAAAAAGATTTGCCTGGCGCACCAGAGCTTAGATTGCTAGGGCTTGAGATAACCTACGGATTGTCACTCACATACGAACCTAGGGTTTGATAGAGGATTTACCTGGCGCACTAGGGCCTAGAGTGCCTAGCTCGCTAGTGCTTAAGAGAACTTAAGGATTGCCACTCATACATGAACCTAGGGTTTAAAAATGGATGTGCCTGGCACACCAGGGCTTAGTGTGCTTAGCTCATTAGGGCTTATGAGAACCTAAGGATCGTCAATCACACATGAACCTAGGGTTTGAAAAAGGATTTGCCTGGGGTATCATGTGTTAGGGTGCCTAGCTCGCTAGGGCTTGAGAGAACCTAAGGATCGTCAGTCGCAGATGAACCTAGGGTTTTAAAAAGGATTTGCCTGGCGCACTAAGACTTAGGCTGCCTAGCTCGCTAGGGCTTATGAGAACCTAAGGATCGTCACTCACACACGAACCTAGGGTTTGATTGAGGATTTGCCTAGCGCACCAGGGCTTAGGGTGCCTAGCTCGGTAGGACTTAAGAGAACCTAAGGATCGTTACTTATACACGAACCTAGGGTTTAAATAAAGATTTACCTGTTGCACCAAGGCTTAGGGTTCCTAGCTCGCTACGGCTTAAGAGAACTTATGGATCGTCATTCACACACGAATCTAGAGTTTGGTAGAGGATTTACCTGGCACACCAGGGGTTAGGGTGCTTAGCTCGCTAGGGCTTAAGAGAACCTAAGAATTGTTACTCATACACAAACCTAGGGTTTAAAAAAGGATTTGCCTTGCGCACTAGGGCTTAGTGTGCCTAACTCGCTAGGGATTAAGAGAACCTAAGGATCGTCACTCATACATGAACCTCGGGTTTGAAAAAGGATTTGCCTGGCACACCTGGGCTTAGGGTGCCTAGCTCACTAGGGCTTAAGGTAACCTAAGGATCATTACTTATACACGAACCTAGGGTTTGAAAAAGGATTTGCCTTGCGCACTAGGGCTTAGGGTGCCTAGCTTACTAGGACTTGAAAAAACCTAATGATCGTCACTTACACATGAACTTAGGATTTGAAAAAGGATTTACCTGGCGCACCAGGGTTTATTGTGCCTAGCTCTCTAGGGCTTAAGAGAACCTGAGGATCGTTACTCACACACGAACCTGGAGTTTAGGAAAGGATTTATGTGTCGGACCAGTGCTTAGGGTGCCTAGCTCGCTAGGGCTTAAGAGAACTTATGGATTGTCATTCACACACGAATCTCGATTTTGATAAAAGAATTGCCTTGCACATGAGGGGTTAGGGTGCCTATCTCGCAAGGGCTTAAGATAACCTAAGGATCGTCACTCATACACGATCCTAAGATTTAAAAAAGGATTTACCTTGCGTACTAGGGTTTAGTGTGCCTAGCTCGCTAGGGATTAAGAGAATCTACGGATCGTCACTCACACATGAACCTAAGATTTGAAAAAGGATTTACCTAGAGCACTAGGGCTTAGGGTACCTAACTCACTAGGATTTAGGAGAACATATGAATCATCACTCACACACGAATCTAGGGTTTAAAAAAAGATTTACTTTACGCACTAGGGCTAAGGGTACCTAGCTTAAGGGCTTGAGGGAACCTAATGATCGTCACTCACACATGACCCTAGGATTTGAAAAAGGATTTGCTTGGCGCACCAGGGCTTAGGGTGCCTAGCTCGCTAGGGCTAAGAGAACCTAAGGATCGTCACTCACACATGAACCTAGGGTTTGATAGGAGATTTGCCTAGCGCACCAAGGCTTAGGGTGCCTAGGTTGCTAGGGCTTAAGAGAACCTAAGGATCATTACTCATACACGAACCTAGGTTATAAAATAGGATTTACCAAGCGCACTAGGGATTAGGGTGCCTAGATTACTAGGGCTTTAGAGAAAACCTATGACGTTGTCTGAATCTTAGAAAACCTAGACAAAGCTTTGCATTTTGATTTTGAGCATCTCTCTTTCTTCTATCTCTTTTATATTTATTTTATTCTAATAACTTTATTATATCTTATGATCGTCTTCTTTTTGCTTTTTCAGGTTGATAGATATATTCATGACTTCGGTGGTTCAGGTGACATGCCAGAGTGGCATGCAGCTCTTCCAGCCTCTAGCCGAGCTTTCATTGATACCTCTGGTTTCGCATGATTCATACTATTGCTGTGTGAGACTAGCAAATACAGAGTTCAGCTGACGACGCTCATAGAAAGGTGGTGGGACACCACCAATACCTTTCACTTCACTATATTCGAGGCTACCTTGACCCCACTTGACTTTTTCATGATCACTGGCATTCGGGTTGATAGTGATCCCATTCCCTTCGACTCCACCATCCCCCAGTTTGCAGAGGCCCTCACCTACTTCCTGGGCACTGTTCTTACTCAGATGGACCAAGGCCGTGTCAAGTATTCCTGGTTTCACACCCATTTTCGTCACTTTCACTGTTCAGAGCACCACCACTATGAGTGGGTTGCCTGGGCTTTTCTCCTGTACATGTTTGATGTGTCCTTGTTTGCGAACAAGGAGAATACCATTCATCTTCATTACCTAGGAGCCCTCTTTCATCAAGTACCTTCTTATGAATGGGGAAGCGCAGCTCTCGCCACTTTGTATGGCTCCATGAGAGCAGTGTTTCGGATTTCGCAAGAGCTGAGCGTGGCAGGAAACTGGAGGATCTGGGAGGTAAACCATTATTTTCGTTTTTTGCATTTTCTTCCATTCACATATCTATTATTTGTTCTTTTGCTGACCCTTTCTTTTACAGCTCTGGAGTTACGAGTTCCTTGGGATGCATGTCCTAGTGAACTCTTACAAGGATACTTTAGTCATTCCCTGCTTGGCTTGGTGGGCGAGGGGATTTAGGGGCACAAAGCCCAAAAGGAAGAGCTTTAGATAGATTCTGACTGTTTTTGAACCGGCTGACTCCCTATCAAGTACAATTTCTATCTCCTATTTACTGCTTTCTTTTCACTATCCTGTTCACTATTCACTGATCTATGCACTGATATGATCCATTTACTACTCACTGATCTATTCACTGATCTATTCACTGCTCACTATTCTGATATGTCCACTACTCACTGATCTGTTCACTAATATAATCTGTTCATTGATCTGATCCATTCATTGCTATGATTCGTTCACTACTCACTGATCTGTCTGATTACCTTCTTTCCTTTTCAAGTTCATTAGGATGTTTGATAAGGGATGGAGGAGAGGGCTTACATGGATCTGATGCGTAGTTACGGTACATTCAGGTTGCGGGTCTTGCTGGAGGACCCATTCTGCCGAGAGTGGTACTTGGGAGAGTGGGTTGTCTGGCAGTCCCTAGGCCTAGATCATTTTTCGATCCCCATACCTTCTCCTATTTCTATGCGCTAGACAGATCTCATGGGCAGCCTTGACATCCTATTGGAGGTGGCTGGAGCTCCAGCATCTGTTTTCCTAGAGCCGACAGGAGATTACATGACTTGGATGAGAGGTCACCTGATGGGATCAATGGGTCCACATCCAGGAGTTGTAGGAGATTCACCAGCTGGGCTAGGTAGAGCCAGGAGGAGAGGGAGAGAGGCAGTAGCCTCGAGAGCAGGAGCAGAGGCTGGTTGAACTAGAGCAGCTAGAGTTGTTGCTAGTACCGGAGCTGCTGGCGTAGAAGCAGGGGCAGTCATTGAGGTACTGTGTGCTGTCACCATTTTCGTTATAGGATATCCATTTGATATTCTTATTCCAATTCCCCCGGCCTTGGAGTTTAGAGTAGATCTTGGCCAGGTTTGTCTTACTTTTACAACTATTTTCTTTGATCCTTATTGGCTTTAGTTGTTCAGTTTTTACTTTGTCTTGGCAGGTGAACCAGGCCTGGTTGGATCGTCACATGCTTTTGATGAGCAGCATGAGGTCCCTTATTTGCCAGCAAGATGTTGCTCTTCGTTCAACTGAGGTTGTCTTCACTCCTCCAACTATCGAGATCGTGTGTAACTCGCACCTTTCTCTTACTGTTTATCTCTACATTCTTCTTTTCTATTCTTACCCTTATCTTTTTTTACAGTTGTATGCTCCGGTTCCAGCCTATAATAGGGGTCGTGCTTCTCGTGTTACCTCTTCTTGGGCTCGTTCTAGAGGATCTTCATCAGTTTAGAGCTGCCCCAATATAGTCTCTTCCTCTAGCAGTGATGATGACGACGACGATGATTTCGATGAGCTATTTGATTCTACCAAGGCGTGCGACCCCTTAGATGCTGGCCTTTCCTCCCATCGAGTCCATCGGAGACAGTTAGAGAGAGATCTTCCCCCATTTTATCATACTGATTTATTTCACATGTATTTTGATACGTTATGATACATTATCATACATTTGGTTTTTTCGGGCTTGCATGCCCCAGTTTTACTTGATGATGGGCTTAGGTGTCCCTATCATACCTTTAGATGCATTTAGGCCCTTGAGCCTTTTAGTTTTCTGCTCATGTGATTATGCTTTATTTTCTCAAATCTTGAATTTTTTGATTGCATGATACAAATCATAGTCTAAACTTATACAAATGAATGCCTTATGTGCAAATAAAATAAATGTCTTGTATGAAAAATAAAAGACCATAGAAAAGCAGTCGCAAAAGGGTGCTAAAAAAAAGGTACACCTCGCATGGATAGGACCTTATGGTTGTGAGGAATATGAAGGGGAAGGACACGGTCGCAAGGATTTGAAGGTTGCGGCCATGTACTGGATGTTACGGTTGTCCTTTGAATGTTGTAGTCGTGCACTCCAACATGGCGATCACGAGCATCTTTGGTTCTTTTCGAGCTTTCTATTGCTTAGTCTCTTCATGCCCTATAAGTATGAATTGGGGTCCCCCATTTTCTATCACTTTCACTTTAATGGCTTCCTTTCATAGCTCTCTCTCTGCGTGGATAGTAGAATTTTCACATATCGAGCGTCTTAACTTTACCTCATTTGGTATTGTAGACACCCCAATTTGACCCCGCCTAATCTTAGGCGAATCTGATGATGAAAACAGGAGAAATAGTGCCTCAGTACGATCCTCGGGAGTTAATCAAAGCTCGGTATTTGAACTTACTCATCAAAAACTTTCAAAATCTCCGAAACCAAAGAAATTGTACCAAACCATCGATAACTTGTTGCCCAAGTCATTGTCAGAAGTGGCGACCGCCATGTTCATTGTGGCGG
>JAUMHN010368197.1:0-17240 GCA_032360265.1 Heliamphora ciliata | reverse complement strand
AAGCTTCAATTTCCATAGTAGAGGGTTAGGGTTTTCAATGGGTTTTTGGGTTTCTCTCTCAAAGAGAGGAAGAAGAAGAAGAAGAAGAAGAAGAGAGAGAGAGATGAGATAAAACAATGAGGGTGCACGTGGGTTATGGACATATATATAAAATCCGTAATCTTCTCCAACATTCGAGATAATTCTAAACATTTTCCGATAGCCCACTCAAGCGGACCCCCACTACTCGAGCGGTGACCCCTGAAGCTGAATCCTGAAAATTTGTCTCAAACTCCCAACTTTGCTCGAATTTTAATATTTTGAATTATTCATTAGCACAGCCATTTTAACATCATTCGTTACCATATATCTCAATTTCACTTTCGCATGTCATTAATTCAACCATTAACGAGCAAAATTCTATAACATCCATGCCCAATTTTAATTCCGTCTCTTCTTTTACCGAAAATATGAAGGAACAAAATAAACAAGTATCAGGTCCTTAAAATCGATGCTCTGCATGGACTGCGATCTGCAAGAACATATGCTTTGGCATGTCCACTGTGGCCTTAAATTGTAGATTGTCTGCGCGACTATACTAAGGTCCCCCCTTCTACAAATCTAGATGGCTGGCATCCCTGGGAAGATGGTGTAATAGGTGCTCCAGCTGTACTCCGTATACTCCCTCCTCGAGGGTAGTTCCTACGAATGTGCCCAGACTGACCGCACTCAAAACATACTACTGGCTCCCTCCCTTGCGCCTGCGACTGCGACTGTGCCTGAACAGGTGGTAGACTCTGGCATTCTTCCGCACGATGCCCTAGCTGTCTGCATCTATGACAAATAAGCCCCCTCTGCTCTGACCTTTCCGTTGAGACTACGAGAGGCGTGGGTGCAGAAAACTATGGCTGATACGACCCCACTGGATAAGAACTCGGACCAGATATCCGTCGATGCTTGTCCTTGCGTCCCTGGGACTGTGCATGTCCCCCATCCTACTGACTCTTACTATCTCTGTCTCTGTACATCTCATTCAGGGTGTCTTCCACTTTCATGGCGGTCTCCACTAACTCTGTATAAACCTGCATCCTGAATGTTGCTACTCTATCTTATAGATAGCGGGCCTCAAACCCCTTTCAAATCTCTTCGCCCGAAACTCATTAGTTGGCACAATCTCTTGTGCAAACTGAGATAAACTAGTGAACTTAGCCACGTACTCGACTACCGTCATGGTTCCCTCGGTAAGGAAAAGGAAGTCCTCTTTATAACGATCTCTCGAAGTCGCAAGAAAGTATTTTGCCAGAAATACCTTTGTGAACGCCTCCCAAGTGCCTCATACTGTAGCCCTTGCAAACTTCCACCACATATGAGCACTCCCCTTTAGATGGAAGGCAGCAAATGTAACCCTCAGATTGTTTTCCTCTATCTAAAGAGTATCCAGAATCCTGGTAACCAGCTCTAGTAATTTAGTGGCTACCGTAGGGTTGGGATCCCCAGAAAAGGTAGGAGGGTTCAGACGGCGGAACTTGCGCATTGCGACCATCACCCTCGGTTCGGGTATGCTCTCCCTTCCCTTAGAGGCCTCAGCTAGCTACCGAATGGAGCCTACCATCTCACGCAACAGATCTACTCCATCAACAGGTCCTTGGGGTACATTAGCATCCCAGTATCTGGAACTGGAACATCCCTTCGGCCATAACCACATCCACGGCCTCGACCACTGCCTCGTCCGTCCCGTGTGGACATAACTCTATATGAAAACAACATAACAGGATAAGCTTCCATACAACATGTTATTGCTAACGTAAAAGACATAACACACATAAGTATGGTAACACTTGGCCACTTAAGATTATGTTAACACATCTCACATATTGAGGAGAACTGACAAGAATGATGCGTCACTTTGGATAACCTACTTAGATTCCTTGCTAGAAATCACATCCGCGAAACACGTTTCTAACTTAGCTCCCAAGTTTGTTAACCCAAATGCCCAAAGGCAAGACTAATCAATCTTAAGGTCCAACCTCCATACTCACATATACACAACAAGCTATCATGCTGAACAGGCTATCATGCGTATGTTAGAAAACGCTTAAACACATGCAATCAATCACATGCACATCCTCATAAGGTGATGCACCATCTTTCTCATGGCTCGTAGGTGAATCCAGAGTTCTGATACCAAGTTGTCACGCCCCAAACCCCAGGGTCGCGTGAAAGCCCACCAAAACACCGTTTATGAAAATAAGATCTTTAGTTGAAAAACCATCAACTCAAAATATATAGCATTTGGATAAAAAGTACCCAAGGTTCATCTCTTATAAACAGTAAACATACAGTTCCATACATGCATAAGTATATCGCCTCAAGGCGTACAAAACTCGCCTTCAGAAATCGGCATCACATGTAAGACTACATGTCTCAAAAACAAGAAAAACTACAACAAGTCTTCTGTCACCACGGGTATCTAGGTCAACTACTCATGTTCACCTATTCCTGAAAATGGTTTGTACAAAATCCCACACCGTGAGGCGAAGCCCAATAGAAATAGACTATAAAGTTGTAAAACAGGTTATGCAATCATAAGCATAAAGACCCCACCATAGGATTCAAAAAGAATTTTCCACCTTGAAAATCACAAGTTTTCCATCAGGCCAACATGAGCCTCAAAATGGTTTTACTTCATAAAATTCCACGTTTTCATCCTTAAAACCATACAAATCAATAGTACAGATATCATGCGATAATTAAGGGAAAACAGTAACCAAAAACCTAATTTTTCACCCGAATCACACAACTGAGAATAAAACGTTATTTTCCCACTCAAAACACACAACCGAGAAAAATAAAACAATAAAATCAATTCTATATACCGACTCTGCCACACACATGGACAAAGGTAACAACTATAGACTCCTGCCCATTACTCTAAAACCGCTCAGGATTTGCTAAGTATGACAAGTTCTATACGGAGTCACAACAATGTAACCATGAAATGGTGGCAAGACCCAGTTGCCTGGAGCTGCCAATTTCCCACTTCCACCCAGGGTTCATACCCTGAGGTCCCCTTCTCCAATCAACTACGCAAAAAAAAAAAGAAAAGCGTAACCACTTAGTTTATAGGTTTAAGACCCGAGGGTACTAAGTATCCAACACCTCATTTACGGGGATTAACCCGAAAGAATGCAGGAACCTACACTGCGCACGTTTTTGAACTTCCACCGATGAGCAATTACGGCCCAACTCAACACACATTGTCACGGCACATCTATAGAATCATTTAAAAACCAGTACGTAGCTCAACTACAAAAATCGTAAAACAGTTATACATTAACATGTATAAAAAGCAGTCTAGTGGCCCACCACCACATAATCCATCAACATGGAGATCAAACAACATTGAAAACATATTTCCATAAAAACCTTTTAAAAAGGTAAGACTCAACCCCGAAGGTTAGCTTTAAACCTCCAATAACACATTTTTCACAAGTTTTATGAACCTCCATTTTCAAAATCCATCTTTTTGAAAACTACAGACATCAACACATTCGATTCATGAAATAAACCAAGAAAGGCGTAAAAACATACTTTTTACCTGAAAACCAAGGTTTAAACATGAAAATAACATTTTGTACATTTTCTACATGGTGAAAAAGCATATAATTACATGTAATACCCTTTAACAACTATACAGTCTAAGATCCTACCTCGGTGAGTCAAAACTTGAAGCCTCAAAAATCGAATTTTGCCAAAACGAGAATCCGTCCAGATGAATGCGAAGCTTACATCACGTATAGCAAGGATCCACAAACAAACTAACAAAAAACCAAGCCCCGGGCCCTCAAAATCTAGAGTGAAGGCAAAGAAAACAAGAAACTTAGTCGAGAAGTTATGTTTTTAAAATATCTCCAGCCCCTGGATATTTATAGAACACGAAAAAACCACCCTCCAGTTGACTGTCATGCCTCGTTCAGTCGACTGAATGGACCCACTGTCGACCCAGTCGATTGGATCCTCCAGTCCAGTCGACTGGACTGCTATGGAAACACAGTTCTTTGCATCAAATAGGTTTTTTAGTCTAAACACTAGCCAAACAAGCCTTAACCTAACCCAGGAAATCGTAAAACACATCTACACATGATGTTCTACAACAATGAAATATAAATCATTCACTTAGGATATACATATACTAAAAGAAGCACGTCAAATATATATATAACTCAAAATGAAACAGATTCGGGTCTCACATGTTAGCATTAGGGCCTTCCTCTCCATCAGACATAATTAATTACGGCATCACTAGTACAAACCTCCTTCAGGAATAATTTTAGGTAATTGTTAGTGTGAATTATTTCTCAATCTGAAGGGTTCATTGCAAAACTATTGATTCGAGATTAAGTGATAGTTTACATTTAGCTATAATAATAATATTATCTCTATCTGAGTCACTCTATTATTTATAAAACCAAAACTATGTCAGCTATTTAACTTTACTTAGCAATGTCTATTACCTAAATAGTAAAATTAATAAGAATTGACCTGTCTGGACAAATGATGAATTGTAGATGTCCTACCCATCGATGCATGCTATTTACGGTGTAGTAAGTTGTTGGTGAATTTTTCTTAAAATAGTAAAAGGAACCGATTTTAAAATAAAATACAAAGTTTTGCTCATCGAAATTAATGGTTTTTAATTTTGTGATTCTTTAGATAAAATGTCTTTCAATCCTCTCGCGACTATACTCAAAGAAAACAAACTCACGGGTGTTACTTATGTTAACTGGAAAAGAAATCTAAATATTGTTTTAACTGCTGATGGTATTCTTAGGAAGTCAAAAAATGTGTTTGTTTCTGAAAAAGGCTCTTTCTTCTCTAAGCTGAAAAGCATGAAGAAGAAAAAGATTTAAAAATAGGGTGGCACGATTTTTAAGGCAATTATTGGGCCACAGACTGGTGTGAAAAAATTAAAAGCAGATATTTTCACTGCAACCAGACATGGCACTAGAAAAAGTAATGTTCAGTTTATCTTGGGAAGTAAAATAACGAAGATAATTCATGTTCACTAGTTGTGGAAACATATTTAGCGGTGTTATCTACCGGAACCTAGTGTATAGATAAAATAGCCACTAATCATATATGAAATTCCTTGTAGAGGTTCTAGGAAATCAAACAACTCAGTGATGGAAAAATTTATCTGCACATAGATAATAATACAAGGGTGGCAGCTGTTGTAGTGGGAGATGTCACTCTCAATTTTAGTTGAGATCGAATTTTAATATTGAATGGTTATCTTTATGTACCATCTATTAGAAGAAATTTAATTTTTATTTCTAAATTGATTAAAGACGAATATTTGATTTATTTTAATAACTCTGTAGTTATTAAAGATAGTAAATGGTTTATCTGTTCTCGTACATTAGTGGATGATCTTTATGTGATTACTCCAATCTCTCCTATATTGCAACGAAATGAATTAAAAAATACATCTAATTCACCATTTAAGATAAATGAACATTTTTTAATGAACCAAATGTATCTTTGGCAGTTATACCTAGGTCATATTAATTTGAAAAGGATAAATAGACTAGTTGGAGATGGACCTTTGAGTTTATTAGAAGTGGAGGCACTTCTAGTCTGTTAATCTTACTTGGAGAGTAAAATGACCAAGTGGCCATTTTCGGCTAAAGGCTATAGAGTTAAAGAACCGTTGGAACTGGTTCACTCTAACTTATGTGGATATATGACTATCCGAACTAGAGGTGACTTTGAGTATTTTGTCAATTTTATTGACGATTATTCAAGGTATGGATAGATTTATTTAATGTACCGTAAGTTTAAATGCTTTCAAAAATTCAAAATATTTAAGGCAAAAGCTGCATCTGAAAATATGTATCAAGACACTTCGGTCTGACCGTTGTGACGAGTACCTCTTTTGAGTGTTTAGAGATTATTTTTCAAAGGAGGGAATTATATTCTAGTTGACTACATTGGGCACTCCACAGAAGAATGGTGTAGCAGAAAGAAGGAATATGACTCATATGAAGATGGTGAGGTCTACGATGAGTTATTCGTACTTATCTAACTAGTTTTGGGGATTTGTATTGAAGACAACAGCTTATATTCTGAACTTGGTACCTTATAAGTCTTTTACTCTCACAAAATTGTGGACCGGGCACTAGCTTAGTCAAAGATATATTCGGATATGGCGGTGTCCTGCACATGTGCTGAAAGGGAATACGGATAAGTTAGAATCGAGAATGGAAGTCTGTTTTGTTATTAGATATCCCAGGGAAATAAATGGTGGTTCGTTTTATAATCCTAAGGATTAGAAGGTTATTGTCAATGCCAATGTTCGATTCTTAAAAGTGGATTATGTAATAGACCACAAACCCAAGAGTAGAAATGTTCTAGAAGAGCAGAGAGGAAATACCAGTAGTACAGTAGAAGCGCCATGGAAAAGTGTCATCGATATCCCATTGCCTTGTCGTACTAAGAGAATTATCGAGACACGTGTAGATCTTGAACCAGATCAGGGGGCTACCATTAACATGCCAGTTTCACAACCAGATGAGCATGTGGGTAATGGGTCACAGTGTTCAGAATCAATATAGCATGTCAGTGGTAGTACACAAATGCGGCTAGTGCCTCGTCGTAGTGGGAAGGTTGCTCAACAACCCAATTGGTATATGCTCTTGAGAGACTCTTTTGATATGATTCTGAAAGAACTAGATACTGAACCCTGTAACTACAATGAAGCACTCCAAGATAAAGATGCATAATAATGATAAAGGGCTATGAATTTAGAAATGAAATCTATGTACTCTAATCAAGTTAGAAATTTATAGAACCACTTGAAGGGATAAAACCCATCAGATGTAAGTAGATTTATAAGAAAAAGAGAAGAGTAGACAGGAAGGTGGAAACCTTTAAAGTTGGGCTTGTTGTAAAAAGGTTTACTCAAAAAGAAGGAATTTATTATGAGGAGACCTTTTCGTCGATATCCATGCTTAAGTCTATCCGGATTCTCTTATCCATTGTTGTTTATTTCGATTGCTAAATTTAGAAAGTGGACGTCAAGACATCTTTTCTTAACGAAAATCTTGACGAGTGTATCTATATGGTACAACTTGATAGTTTCATAGCAAAGGGCTAAGAGCACATGTTGTGCAAGTTTAATAGATCAATTTATGGACTTAAGCAGGCATCTAGGTCTTGAAATACTCAGTTTGATCAGTCCATTATGTCTTATGATTTTGATCAAAGTCCTGACGAGTCCTGTGTGTACAAGAAGCGTGATGGAAGCGTGGTGGTGTTTCTAGTACTTTACGTGGATAATATCTTGCTCATTGAAAATAATGTGAGGGTGTTATTTTCAATGAAGGTATGATTATCTGGCCAGTTTGATATGAAAAACATGGGAGAAGCTAGTCACATCTTTGGAATCAAGCTTATACGAAATCGAAAAGTAGAGGATGTTGAGCTTATCACAAGCTACTTATATTGATACCGTCTTTACTCATTTTAGCAAGCAAAATTCCAAGAAAGGGATTCTCCCTTTTTAGCATGAAATTACTCTATCCAAAGATCAATATCTTAAGACACCTGATGAGATAAAAAAGATGAAGACAGTTCTTTATGCTTCGGCAGTAAGAAGCCTCAAGTATGCTATACTTTGCACTAGACCCGACATCTGTTTTGTTGTTAGCATAGTTAGCAGATATCAGTCTAATCCATGGCACGAGTATTGAATAGAGGTAAAACATATAATCAAGTACCTAAAAAGGACTAGTGATTATATGTTGGTTTGTCAAGTAGATAGTGTAGTACTCTTATGGTACACAGACTCAGATTTTCAATCAGATAAGGATTCTTGAAATTGATCTCAAGATATGTGTTTTCCTTGAAAGGTGGAACACATTGAGAGTAAATATCACCTGATACGAGAGATCATACAGAGAGGTGATATAGCTGTGGCCAAGATTACATCAGCAGACAATCTTATAAATTCTTTTACAAAGAGCTTACCAGCTTTGGCTTTTCACAGTCATGTAGAGGGCATGAGAGTCAGATGTATCGTAGTATGATTTTGAGTATATGTGGGTGTCTTTTATTCTACATAGTATTTAATCTGGTGAATAAAGTTCGGCTTACACACAGAAGACCAGAATATCAGTTTTTATAGAATATAAGTTTTTTGGTTCACAGTTTACATGGAATTGGGCACACCATCGGTATAGCTATAGTACAACATTTTAGTATATCTGTCTTGATTACGAAAAATGATAATTATCTCGATAATTTTTTCCGACTCATTGTGCAGTACACTTTATATGTATTAAACATGACCAAGTTGGGATAATTAATTTTGTACTGACAATAAAAATTTATTTACACCCCATGGTTATTATGAATCCTTATGTTCTTAATCTCGAAATAATTATTATTTTTATATATTTAATATTTATTATTTTAATTCATTAGACGGCGCGATCTTATATGGTATATAATCCCTATGAGTTGGATAACGATATTAATTATATGGTGAATATTAATTATTGATAGAATTCGCGTCCCAAAATTTTAGGAATGCTGATACCCTTAAGGAACTCTATAAGTTTTAACCTAGTCAAATCCTACAGGTGGATTTTATAATCTAGAAGTCAAATAAGTTAAGTGGAAGGTTGTGGCGCCAGAATTTTGGGGTTTTTGATAGATAAAAAATATGTGAATCCAAAGAATGCTTAAAAATATTTTAACACAATGAAAGCTAAATTTTGAAAATCCCTTTTTGTTAAAAATATAGTCGCCACTTGATTTTTGAGAAAAACAAAGAAAAACAAAAATGGCTAATAATCTTTAAAGTGTTTAACCAGTGAAAAAGGGTTCGCGGGCTAAGGTACAAATTGGGAAAGGTGTTAGGCACCCCGTTCGCCCAACCGTAAGGTTGACCTTTACTAATCATAATTGGTTCTTAATAAGATTTCTCAAATGCATACAAATATAAAAAATGGTGGCAAAGAGAGAACATCCAAAATCAAGTATACAAAATACATAATATATGTATATAAAATGCCAAAATAAAGTAAATAAGAAAAAAAAATTTTAAGCCCTACGGCATGCAATTTCTATTTAAAGAAAATATGGAGCAAGTCCACATGCAATGATTCAAATAAAAGAACAAAAATATACTTAAAATCATTAAATTCAAACTATACTAAAAATAAACATGAATTTTGTTAATAATAACTAAAAATATCTAAGCTATTCTAAACATGATTTTAAATTAAGCAAATAAGGCATACTTTAAAAACTATCATGCTAAATATGCATATTATCAAATAACCTAAAATTACACTAACATGATTTTAAATAAAAATAATCAAAGCATGCTTTCTAAATGGTTACTATCAAATTAGTTATTAACTAAAAAAATCAAAACAAAAAAAAGAGATAAAAGAGATATAATTTAAAAGGAAATTAAATTTAAGATTAAATTTTTTTGTAGATTTTAGTGTCAAATAAAATGAAAGAAAAGATAAATAAAAGGAATACTACTAAAAGAAAGCTAATATTAAAGATTTGGAGAGTTTTGAGGTTAGCAAAAAGAAAAATAAAAGAAATACTAGGAAATGAAAGTTAAGCTAACATTAAAATAAATTGAATATTAGTAAAGAAAAATAAAGCTAACATTAAAAGAAAAAGAAAAAAAAAAATGAAATATACTAGTAAAGAAAAATTAAACCAACATTAAAAGAAAAAAAAAAGAAAAAAAAAAAGAAAGCTAGTAAAGGAACATTAAACTAATATTAAAAGAAAAAAAATAGAATGCTAGTAAATAAGCATTAAACTAATATTAAAAGAAAAAAAAAGTTTAAACTACAAAGCAATATATTGAAAATAACTAGACAATTATTAGAAAGTGTGAATATAGTATTAACAACTACATTCACATAAATGTAAATGCATTGGTTTATGACAAGAACAACATCAAAAGTTATATTGTCAATTTATGTGAGTACTATTTGATGATTTAACAAATTTAATGCAAATAATCAAATAAACTAAACAAGCTAAGACTAACTATTTTACCAAATTAAAAACATTCATTATAAACCTAAATGAATTCTAAAGATTAAAACAACTACATAAGCAATGTAAAAGATGAAACAATTAAATTAACTCGATTACTCCAAAGAGGTAGGAAATGGAGTTAGAAGGACTGGAGATCCAAACAAAATACCTGGATCACTAAGGAATCCTCTAGTCGGGGAATGGTGATGGGCAATTCGATTCTCAAGCGATAATCCAAGTTAGGATTTTAGAATTTCGGTATCAGGGGTTCAGCTATCGGTACTTCGGGAGGGTTTCGGCGTCGAGGCTCGAACATGCTCGGTATCTCGGTAGAGCTTCCCTCTCTAAAACACTATCCTGAAAACGTACCAGAGGGTACGGTATTTATAGAATTCTTCAACCAATGAGATGCTGACACGTTCTGGGACACGTCAGGCCATTTGGAGTTGGCGATCGTCGGGTATGAACATGGTGGTCGCCACAACAAAAGAAGTTTCTAAGGGTTTCTATTGGCGGTCGCCACAATGGACATGGCGATCGCCAAGATGCAAAGTGGCGGTCGTTGCCTTGGGCTAGAGTTTTCAAAAGGTTCTACTGGCGGTCACCACAATGAACATGGCGGTCGCCACAAAAGGTGGAAACTTCTAAGAGGTTCTATTGGTGGTCGCCAGAATGAACATGATGGTTTAAGATGTTTTCATTGGTTTGAAGGTTTTGATCATTGGGTTCAAATACTAAGCTTGGATCATTTCCTGAGTATAGTATTGGAGCACCATTCCAACTATTTTCATCATCATATTCACCTAATATTAGGCGGGGTCAAATTGGGGTGTCTACAGTTTTTCCTCTTTGATATAACTTGCATAGCAACGCATGATACAAGTTTTATCAAAGATCCAGAGATAACAACCATTTGGTCGAGCCGTCAATCTTAGGCCACAAACATACAAGCATGCATATGATGTTGGTCGTACTCAAATTTCTATCGAGCTACTTACGTGCCCCTCTGCTAGGGATCAGACCAAAACATAGTTTCCGGGGCAAAATGCAAGGATGCAAGATAAGAAACATGATGCAGATGCTAACATCAGTGATACGGTCCGAACACCACCCGAAGGATCGAGTCAAGATATAAAGGGAATCTAAACACACAAATCAAAGATCGAGTTAAGATCTAAGAACTCAACCGGGGATAAAATAATCAGAAGGATCGAGTCGAGATCCTAGAAATTATCTTAATTGGGGAAGCAACAACGAATTAGTTAGGTCGAGTTAAGACCTAAAAACTCGAAACGATAATGAGATAAAGATAACTAAAAAGTCGATTCAACACTTTAAAATCATTCTCATCGGAGAGAACCACGAATTTAATAGGTTGAATCAAGACCTAAAAATTCGGAACGAAACACGGGATAAAAATAATTAAAAGCCAAGTCACAGCTTAAAATTAAATTTATTAGGAGAAAAAATCATGAATTAATAGGTTGAGTTATGACCTAAAATATCGGGACAAAACACTGGATAAAAATAATTTAAAACTAAGTCACGGCTTAAAACTAAATTTATCGAGAGAAAGCATCACAGAAAAACACGCAAAATGATAATTTTGAAAATCATTTTTGAAAAACACGTAAAATTTGAAAATCAACCAAGATAAAAACATACCAGAGTGAAGAACCTATTTTGAATTCACCAAATGATTTCTGAAAAACACACGAAAATTTATAAAGAAAATATATGATAAAAGCAAACACAAAATAAAATCACACACACTCAATAATAAAATAAGCATGTAATAAAACACACAATACAAACAAAAATAACCCCCAAACAGCCCCTCAAAACCCCAAAACCTAATGATGACCTACTGACCTGGCGGTCGCTGGGTGCAATGTGAGACCCTGACCCGTTTTCTTTTTTCGGTGTTTTCGGACGCGCATTATGTGTTTTCGTTGCAGCATGTTTTACTGCTTTTGATGCATTATCGGGCTTAAATATGTATGCGGGGTAGGTTCTCGGGGACGTTAGCCATTGTGGCGCGATTCTCAAAAAATTTCAAAAAAAAGATATTTTGGAGGCCCATAAATATCTGGAGTTAGATATTTTCAAAAGATATTTACCAAAACTTAACTCCTAAGTTTTTCGTTTTTCTCTCTACCTTCTCTCTAAATTCTAGAGGTCCCGGGGCTTGGTTTTCAACGATCCAACAGCGGATCCTTGCTTTTGGTACGGTGGGCTACGCAACCATCCGGTCAGATTTCAATTCCGGCGAAGCTCGGTTGTGCACGTGGTTCAAGGCGTCGAGTTTTAAACTATTGAGGTAGGATTCTAGACCCTACTATTGCATAAGGGTGCTATGGGTAAACATGGGTGTTTTTACCGGTTAGATCTCTGTAGATCTGATTTTATATCAAAGTTAGGTTTTGGGTTTAAAACCTTATTTTCGGCGATTTCGTGGATGGAACCGGGTGCTGGGTGTTTCTGTGGTGTTTCTGTGGTGTTTCTGTGGTGGTTTTGGTTTTGGTGCTGCGTGTGTATGTTTGAGGATGTTAAAAAGGGAGTTTCGAGGCTTCGATTGGAGGTTTGGAGGTTGAAATCGTAGCTCGGAATCAGTTTCTGGGTGGGTTCAGTCGACTAAACTCATAGGTTCAGTCGACTGGATCATGGTTCTTGGGGTTCAGTCGACTGAACTCATAGGGTCAGTCGACTGAACCGTGTGTTTGGGCGTTTTGGCTTTTCTAGTGTGATTTTCAGTCGACTGGGGGTTGGGTTCAGTCGATTGAAGTTGTGAGCTGGTGGTTTGTTATTTTGGGTTGGTTCCTTGGTTTTCGATTGGTGTCCTATGGTATTCAATTGATTAATTTATGAGAATTGCTTGATTTAAATACCTGTGGATCCCTTTTGGGGTTTGGTTAGTTGTGTGGTGGTTTCGGGGGTCGTGTCGTGGCCTCGGGTGTGCGTTTCAGTGTCGTCCTCGTGGGTGATGTGCATGGTAGATGCGGCTTGTTGATGCACGGTTGGGTGTGTGGTTTTTTATGGGATTTGTATTGGCGCGGGTGAGCGTCGTGGGCCTGTGATGACCGTGTTGGGAGTGTTTGGGCAAGTGGTGGTCGTGTGGGTTGTCCCCGTGGGTGGATGTTGGTTTTGGCAAGTGGTGTCGTGATGTAGTTTTATATGGTTATGTGCATATTTATAACTGTTTATTTATGTACAGAATACGTAAGTGGATTACGTGGTTGCGATATCAATCGTTACGTGTAACGTGGTATATGCTTTAAAACCTAGAGTTTTATAAGCTTGTTATGTGGTTCGTGGAATGTCGTGTTGATACATGGCTATATACTTTAATTCTTGGTTTAGGTTTGCATATGTAGATGAAATGGATTAGATGAATCTGTGATCCAGTAGATGTAAAATCCTAGTTGTTAATGCACGTGTGCGTGTGTGGGTGTATGAGGTAGGCTGTGAAAGCCTGTGTATGAGGTAGGCTGCGAAAGCCGGTGCACGTGGTAGGCTGCGAAAGCCAACGTATTTGGGGCTGCGGTCCTTCGGTGAAAGACCAAGAAGTTGCATTAGTTGGGGTTGCGGTCCTACGGTGAAAGTCCGTGAAGATATGTGTTGCATGGGTTGTGTGCGTGGTGTGCGATATCTGACGGATTGAAACGAGATCTTGATGAGGCACGGGTGTGCGTGTGTGTGCGATATCTGAAGGCTGAAATGAGGTTCTGAAGAGGCACGTGTTCATGGATTGCATGTATTGCATTTTGGGATAGATAGACCAATTTTTTTAAAACTGTATTATCGGCCTACGGAAGTCGAAATACTGCATTATCAGCCTATGGGAGTCTTAATACATGAATCATTTTCAAGGCTCTAATGAGTCGACAAATGGTTTTTATCCTCACTTTCCCTTGCATGTGAAAATGGTTTTCTGGCTCTGTTGAGTCGTAATCTAAAACTATTTTCAAACTGTTTTTACTGGCTTGAAAGATAGTCGAAAACTACACTTTGTTCATTGAACATGTTTAGCTTATACTGCTTGTGTTGTTTAGAATCTACTGAGCTTTGGCTCACGGTGTGGGATTTGTTTTTCTTCAGGTACTGGTCACGCTGGTTGATCTAGAGGTGCCGGAGGAGGTGGAAGAGCTATAGTCTTCCCTTTTTGTTCTTTGTTACATGTATGCTTATAACATATTTTTCGGGCATTGGAGCCGTGTAATGTTGCCGTTTGGCGTTTATATACAATGCATATATGGTTTTAATTGAGAGTATATTCTCGGGTTGGGTATCATGTTTGGTTGTTTCTGGGTGTTTCACGTGGCCCGGAGTTTGGGGCATGACAACTTAGTATCAGAGCTCTCAGTTCGAATATCTATGAGTCGTGGGAAGAAGTTGCATCACCGTGTGAGGTTGATTGCGTGTGCTTGATTGTATGTGTTTATATGCTTTAATAACATGATCTTGTCAGCATGTTAGATATGTGGACGATGTGTATATGTGAGCATGGGGTTGAATCTTAGGAGTGATAGTCTTGCCTTTGGGCGGTTGGGTTAACAAACTTGGAAGCCAAGTTAGAAACACGTTTAGCTGACGTGATTTCTATTAGGGAATCTAAGTAGGTTATCCAGATTGACGTGTCATTCTTGTTGGTTCTCCTCAGTATATGTGGATTTGTTTAGCATGAACCTATGTCCCTACGTGATAGCATGCTAAGTGTTTAGCGTTTATGTTCATGCGATGTCTTACGTCTTATATATTGTTTTGTTTTCATATAGACATGATGTCGGCGAGGAGAGAGCGAGGCCGTGGTTGTGGCCGTGGCCGTGGCCGTGTTAGCTAAGAGGATATTCCTATCTCTGATGTTGGGGATGCTAATGCTCCCCAGGGACCGATGGATGCGGCAGAGTTGTTGCATGTGCTGGTTGGTTCTATCCAGCAGCTGGTTGCTAGGGGTGAGCTTGTTAGGGAAAGGGTGCCTGAGGCGAGGGTTACAATTGCGATGCGGGAGTTCAGGCGCTTGGATCCGCCTACCTTTGCAGGAGATCCTGATCCTCTTCTGGCGACGGAGTGGTTAGAGTTAACGACTCGGATCCTGGACACATGGCAGATTGTGGAGGATGAATTGCGAGTTTCTTTTGCCACCTTTTAGCTGAGAGGTGATGCTCACAGTGGTGGAGGTATGCCAGGACTACAGTGGAGGCCACATAGGCAGCTTTTACACGAGTCTTCCTGGAGAGATATTTTCTAGCTTCGAGGAGGGACTTATGCAGGGAGGAGTTCTATTCCCTTACCCAGGGGGCCATGGACATTATGTAATACAAGGCCAGGTTTACGAGCTTGTCTCGGTTTGCACCGGAGGTGGAGTGCACAGATGACTTGCTTTCTATGAGGTTTGAGCGAGGCTTGAGGCCGACGATCAAGGAGCGAGTGGCTGTGATGGGATATCGTGTGTTCAGATAGCTTGTAGAGGCAGCAGCGAGGGTTGAGAATGCTTTGGCTGAGACTCGAGCTTCGAGGGAGGCCAGGACATCACAGGGTGGTATGGAGGCATTGACAGCTGGGCGTGCCAGCAAGAGGCAGAGGTCCTCTGGCCCTAGTTTTTATCCATCTTGACCACAGCAGTTTTCAGTACCATCACCATCTGTGGCTTCGTCTGGGTGGCCGGAGCAGCGGGAGTTGACCTGTTATCGATGCAGACAGCCGGGCCACCGTGCGGCGGATTGTTTACAGCCGAGACCATCCCAGAGTTTGGCTCCAGTGAAGCCGTAGGGGAGGGACCCATTAGTTTGCTATGAGTGTGGACAGTCTGGACATATTCGTAGGAATTGTCCCCAGAGAGGCAGTGTGCCGAGCAGGGAGGACACACCAGTAGGTTCGTATGCGCAGGGTCGACAGTAGCCTTCCGTAGTACAGACTTCCCGAATGGTTGGTGGGAGCTCATCAGTTCAGTCGGTGTGGCAGTCGACAGCGCCGAGTCATGGCGGGCAGGACAGAGTGGGGTTGTCCCGAGTGTATTCTCTTACAGCTCGCAGTTCTTCGAGGGCACCGGTTGTGCCGGAGGATGCTGATGTGCCTTCAGCGAGCAGAGGTACTTTCTGAGTCTGCAGGTTACGAGTCAGATTCTTCATTGCATTTGTTTGGGGTTGGCTACGGATCCCGTGGATGGTGGTGAGCTGTGTTGAGGCAGCGGTGGGTGATGATGTGAGGTTGGGAGTGTTGTCGATCCCGTGCCTATAAGATAGTTGGCCATTGTCTAAGATGCCTGACCTTGTTTGACTATATCCTAGGAATGGTTTGGCTGGCCATCTCGTGTGTCTGTGTTGATTGCGATTGAAGGTTGGTTGTTTTAACCTTAAGTTGAATTTTGGGGGCAAAATTCCTTTAAGGGGGGTAGAGTTGTGAGATCCTGATCCGTTTTCTTTTTTCGGCGTTTTTGGACGCGCGTTATGTGTTTTTGTTGCAGCATGTTTTACTTCTTTTGATGCATGATCGGGCTTAAATATGTATGCGGGGTAGGTTCCCGAGGCCGTGGGCCATTGTGGCATGATTCTCGAAAAATTTCAAAAAAAAGATATTTTGGAGGCCTATAAATATCTGGAGTTAGATATTTTCAAAAGATATTTTTCAAAACTTAACTCCTAAGTTTTCTATTTTTCTCTCTGCCTTCTCTCTAAATTATCAAGGGCCCGGGGCTCGGTTTTCAACGATCCAACAGCGGATCCTTGCTTTTGGCACGGTGGGCTACGCAACCATCTGGTCAGATTTCAATTTTGGCGAAGCTCAGTTTTGCACGTGGTTCGAGGCGTCGAGTTTTAAACTCACCGAGGTAGGATTCTAGACCCTACTGTTATATAAGGGTGCTATGGGTAAACATGGGTGTTTTTACCGGTTAGATCTCTGTAGATCTGATTTTGTATCAAAGTTACGTTTTTGGGTTTAAAACCTTGTTTTCGGCAATTTCGAGGATGGAACCGGGTGCCGGGTGTTTCTGTGGTGGCCTTGGTGTTAGGCATAGGCGTGCGTATGTTTGAGGATGTTAAAAAGTGAGTTTCGAGGCTTCGATTAGAGGTTTGGAGGTTGAAACCGTAGCTCGGAATCAGTTTTTGGGTGGGTTCAGTCGACTGGATCATGGTTCTTGGGGTTCAGTCGACTGAACTCATAGGGTCAGTCGACTGAACCGTGTGTTT
>JAUMHN010368087.1:0-17241 GCA_032360265.1 Heliamphora ciliata | reverse complement strand
TGTGTTGGTGAGAAAGATTGCAGAAATGGTGTCGACACCTTAGACCAATTAAGTCGACCCAATCACTTGAAGATCCCTGCTCTAGACATTTTGTGTTGACCCTAAATAAAATGTGTCGACACCTACAACGAAAATTTAAATTCACGACAGATTTTAACGGTTGAATTTTTGGCATTTAATGCCCTCACCTATCTCCAACGGTCATTAATGCTCAAGAGTTTATAAAAAGAGTTACTCCTCAATATTTAATCTATTTGGAGACTAACAATCACTGTTCTATTACTTGATTCAAACTCAAAATCTTTAAGCTTTTATTTATTACTGTAACTCCAGCTCTTGTACCTCATCTCTCTTTACCTCTTCATTTATTGTTAATCAATTTTTATAAAGAGAGTGAGTGATTCTCATTTATACACTTCATTTATTGTATTCAAGGATGAGTCACCATTTATCCTTTGAGTGAGTGAGTAAATCTCATTAAAGAAGAGCTCAAAAGTGATTAGAAGAAAACAAGAGATTGTTTTCATAGGATCATCTTGTAACTGTTGTAAGGCCTTTGAATGTACCCATAAATATTCATATCCATGTGAATGTTCTCAAGCGAAGTCTTGAGGTTATAAGGCTTGGAATGCGCCCGTGAAGCATTCTACATAATAAAAATTCTCAAGAAAAAACTTAAGGAGTGGACGTAGGTTTGGAAGAAGTCGAACTACTATAAATCATTGGTGTCTGGTTCATTCTCTTTATCCCTAACCTCTTTAATATTTGCATTACTTTAATTTTTGATTTTCTTGCTATATTTATTTACTATATTAAAAAAAAATTTAAAAATATTTTAAAAATTATTATTAATTTTTTAAAATCCAATTCACTCCCTCTTAGGTTATCTAGTGCTAACAATTGGCATAAGAGCTTGAGCTCTTATTTTTTACTTAACAGTCTAAGAGTTTATATGGCAACCACTAGTATAGAACCTATCCAATTCGAAGGTCAGTCGACCAATAGACCTCCCTTGTTCAATGGAACAAATTATAATTATTAGAAGGATAGAATGGGAATATATATTCAAGTCGTAAACTATGACCTATGGAGGGTTATTATCAATGGGCCTAAAAGACCAACAAAGACTGTTGAAGAGGCATCTGTCCCTAAACCAGAAATTGAATAGACAGAAATGACATTAGAGAGATTCAAAAGAATGCTAAAATTATGAATTTTCTATATTGCTCATTTGACCCAAATGAGTTCAATAGAATCTCTACTTGTGACACCGCCAAAGAAATTTGGGACAGACTCGAAATTACCCATGATGGTACTAACCAAGTAAAAGAGTCTAAAATAAGCATGCTGGTAAATAATTATGAATTATTCAAAATGAAGCATGATGAAATCATTTTTAACATGTTTACACACTTTACTAATATTATTAATAGACTACAAGCTCTTTGTAAGATTTATTCCAATGCAGAAATGGTGATAAAAATCCTTAGGTGTATGCCTAAGAGTTGGAAAGCTAAGGCCACAGCTATCCAAAAAGCTAAAGACCTCAACACTTTTAGCTTAGAAGAACTTCTTTGATATTTCATAACTCATGAGATGAATATAAAGATGGACGATGAGAATGACAACAAAAAGAAGATGGGCATTGCCTTCAAATCCTAAACTCATGACGAAGAATCCAATAAAGATTCCTCAAGTAATGAAAACGAAGATATGGCCCTCATCACAAAGATATTCAAAAGGTTTCTTAAAAATAAGAAACAAAGAAGAAGAAGATTCTTCAAAAAGGAAGGATACAAAGGCGAGCCTACCAAATTCAAGCGCGATTCAAGCAGATTCAAAACCGATCACAAGAAAGATGAAATAATCTGTTATGAATGCAAAAAGCCTGGACACGTCAAGGCTGAATGTCCTCAGCTCAAAAAGCAGTTCAAAAAGAATTTCAAAAAAGCCATGATAGCTGCGTGGGGTGAAAGTGATGACAGCAGTTCCGACGATGAAAAAGAAGAAAACGAGATTGCAAATCTATGTCTTATGGCTAAGGAAGATGATGAGGTAACCCATGACTTTTTCTCTTTAGATGAGTTACAAAATGCATTTGAAGATTTACCTCATGAATTGAGAAAAATGGGTGTTAAGAACTCTATTTTAAAGAAATTGGTTCTTTCCTCCTCAAGTGAAATTGAAATTTCAAAAAATAAAAAACTTATTTTATCAAAATAAGTTTCTATTTTGAATGATAAAAACAAAGTTTTGATTGAAAAGGTTGAAGACTTTACAAAAATCGTTTATAATTTCACTCAAGTAAAGAATAACTTAGACAAACTTCTCGACATGCAAAAATGTGTTTTTGACAAAACTAAGATTGGGTATAGACCAAAGAAGAAACAAAAGTTCTTAAACAATATTTTTGTCAAAATATCTTCAAATCATAAAAATACTACCTGTTTTCATTACTATGAATATAGACACATTGTCATACATTATCCACATAGAAAATTTTTCAATCTATCTGTCAAGAAGATTTGGGTTCCTAAGGGAACACATCATCATAGAACTAACTCCAAAAGACCCAATAAAATTTGGGTACTAAAAATTAAAAATTGATTATTCTTTTAGGTGTGTTTCAAGTCTTCATTCAATGAGAGAATGTGGTATCTTGATAGTACTTTCTCAAGATATATGACAGACGATCAATCTATGTTTGCGTCTCTCAAACCAAAGGATGGTTGATTTGTAACATTCGGTGACAATAGCAAAGGAAAAATCATAAAAATTGGTTATATCGGTGAAACTCCTTCCTTTTTCATTGAAAATATTTTGCTTATTTATGGTTTGGAACATAACTTTCTTAGTATAAGCCAACTTTGTGACAAAGGCCACAAGATTGTCTTTGATTATGTTAAGTGTGTTATTGAAGATTCAACAAATAACAAAATTATTTTTGAAGGTCATAAGTATAAAAATATTTATACATTTACTCTAAATGATCTTTCTAAAACTGAAACCAAGTACTTAGCCGCCTTAAGTGATAATAGTTGGTTTTGGCATAAAAGGCTTTGACAGGTATACATGAACTTGATTTCCAAACATTTGAAAAAAAAATTAGTGATTGGGTTACCCCAAATCAAATTTAAAAAAGACAAAATGTGTTATGCATGTCAACAAGCAAACAAGTTAGAAGTTTTTTTCATTCTAAAAATGAGATTTCAACTTTTAGGCCATTACAACTATTACACATGGATTTATTTGGTCCAACAAGGACTTTATGCCTTGGAGATAAGTGATATGCTTTTGTTATTGTTGATGACTTCTTTAGATACACTTTGATACTATTCTTAGCTCATAAAGATGAAATCTTTACCTCTGTTGTAAAACTGTCTCGAAGAGTTCAAAATAAAAAAAAATTCAAATCATAAGTATCCGAAGTGATCATGGTAGAGAATTTAAAAATAAAAATTTTAAAAAATTTTATGATAAAAATGAGATTAACTATAATTTTTCTGCTCCTAGAACCCCTAAACAAAATAGAGTTGTTAAGAGGAAGTACAGGATATTAGAAAAAATGGCTAGAACCATACTCTGTGAAAACAATCTACCACGATACTTTTGGGGCGAGACTGTCAATACCGCTTGTTTTATCATAAACATAGCTATGATACGAGTTTTTCTCAAGAAAATTCCATTTGAACTATGGAATGGAAAAAAATCGAAAATCAGCTAATTTCGCGCCTTTGGGTGCAAATGTTTTGTTTTGAACAACAACAAAACATATTTGGGTAAGTTCGACGAAAAATCTAATGAAGGTATTTTCTTAGGACATTCTTTATCTAGCAAAACTTATAGAATTTTTAACAAAAAGACCCTAATTGTTGAAGAGTTTATACATATTTTTAATGAATCTAAATTTGGTTCTTCAAATGATTTTTATGAAGATAACTTTGTTGACATAGAAAAAGTTGTTGAAGATATCTTCTTCAAAGAAAAGGAAGAACCGAATCAAGAGGAAGCTTTAAGTCCTCAACAAAATAAAATCCAACAAACTGCTAAATCTTCAAATCCTGAAAATTCAGATTTGCCTAAGGAGTGTAGGTATGCTCATGGTTACCCAAAAGATTTTATCATTGGTGATTCATCTCAAGATATCAAAACTCGATTCTCTCCACATAATGTTTGTGGTAATTTAGCATATAAGGACCTGGTTCCTGTTTATTTTATTCTTTTATATTTTCAGTAAGAGAAGAAAAGAAATTAAACTTAGGCGTGTGTGCCATAAAATTTTACTCGTCAATAGTTGACTTAACGATATGAGAAATTGAAGTGGAGATACATGTGTTGAATGGTTTTGGTATGGCTAAGTAAATGGAGTAATTCAAATATTTAGATATGAGCAGGGTTTGAAGTTTGAGTTGAGTTTTGAAAAAATTCGTAGATTTCAGTTCGGGGCTCACCGCTCGAGCAGTGGGAGTTCTCTTTAGCAGACTATCGAGAAATGCTTTGAGAATTCTAGAACATTAGAGAAAGGTATATATATATATATATATATATATATATATATAAAGCCCTCCAACCACGTGAGGCACCCCTCTCACATTTCTCTTCTCCTCATCTTCTCCTCTTCTTCCTTTTAAAGAGAGAAACTCATGTACTACCTAAAAACCTAATTCTCCACCATGGAAATTGAAGGATTGAAGCTAGATCGAGAGCAATCGAGAATGATAATCAAGCTTTGAAGCAATGAGGTGAGAGATGGAGCATCAAAGATGCAAGAATATCTACAATCAAAACCCTAAGAGGGAGAACTTGGAGGGATTCAGGCTTTTGGGCGATTTGAGGTAGGATCTAGATTCTCTCATATGTGTGTATTGATTTGAGTTGATATTTTGAATATGTGAGTAAAATATAGTAGATTTCATACATGATTTGGAGAATTGATAGGGTTATGTGTGAGTTGAGTTGGGTTCTCATGAAAATTGGGTTTTTGAGAAATGATTATCCATGATTTTAAGAAATTATTGCATAAAAAGGGTTTATAAAACTTGAATCCAATGTTTTTGGGATGAAAAATGAGATTCGAGGCATGTTTGATGAAGATTTAAGGGTATTGAAGTTAAAAACTCAAAATAGGGGAAAATTTAGATTTTTCTCAGGCACTAGCACGCTCGAGCGGAGCCCTGTCCGCTCAAGCACTCAACTGGCAGAGAGTTGGGTGCTTGACCGCCCGACGTCCGCTCGAGGGGACTGGCTGCGCAGGGTCAATTTGTTTTGATCATATCTCCCTCATTTGGACTCCAAATAGGGTTGTTTTTATACTCAAATCGAAGCCCCGGAAGTTCTCTTTTCAACAAGACTACTCTCATAAGAAAATACTTTTTGTAAAAAAAGTTATAATTAAAATAGTGAGGGTATGTTAAATATTTTTAACCATTTTCACTAGATTTTGGCCAAATGCTTTAAAAAAGTATATTTTCATCAATGTTGAACCTTTTCATTAAATTTCCTATCTCTTGGACTATGAATATACCTACTTCACTATACCTGGGTTGGGATGTAAGTATTGTATCGTATGGTTGTGTTTGCGATAAATATGAATTTTCGACATATAACTAAAGTTTTAAGAACAAGTTTGGATATGGGTAATTATGGGTTATGTCGTGACATGGTTAACATTAAGATTTTGAGCTTTAGAAAGAAAATATGGATTTTAACTTGTATATACACGTATATGCATATGATGGGTGTATTTCATTTTCTTCAAACTTCATGATTTTAAAAGAATTCAATTTTGTGTGAATTGGTGCATTATGAGATTAATGAAAGAAATATGATTCATAAAAAGCTGTGTCTTGCAACTTATGATGCATTTGATTTGAAAAGAGAGAATGAATACTAAAATCAAATGTGACTTGACAATGAAATGGAAAAGTTAAAATTAGAATTGAAATGATAATGTATAAAAATGATTGGGAGAGAAACCAGTTGTGGGTTGGACTCCCAAATTTTTTTTCGTGAAAAATGAACAAATAATGAACCGTATAAATTGATGTGAGTTAAGTTGGCCTGGCGGGTCCGCGGTGAAAGACCGAAAACTTGCGTAAGATTGGGATCACATGCCCACGGGTTAGCCCCCGAAATGTGGTATTGTATCGTAATGAGTTATAAAGCTATCAATTACCCAATAATTTCGCGTAGCCTATTGAAAATTAATAGGGAGGGGTTTCTATAAACTACACCCGATACCGGTTCATTAATTGTGATACGGTTTTTTGATAAATCGGGTAATGAAAATGTGACACGATTTTTGTGAAAAATCAGATAATAGAATGACGATATGGATAATATGAAAGGATAAATGGGAACAAATCATTGTGTGTGGGTGTGTGCGTGTGAAAGAATAATAAATTGGTGAAATTTTATTTTATTTTTCTGTTGCATCCATCACACCTCACAAATCATGCATCACCTATGAGTTAATCTATATCCTACGAGTTTCGGCTCACGTAATTTTACCAAACCATTTCAGATTCTGAAGACCAGGGACGATACCAGGGCAAGGGATGCTTTGGGAAAGACTAGAAGGAAGATTTTGTGTTTATTTATATTTTTGCATTATGATTGTATACAAACCGGAATGGAGGATTATGATTAAAGATATTATGATTGTAAATGAACTTTTGAGATTTTAAGCCTTTGTTGTAAATTTGATATGGGCGAGAATATAGTTGTTTAAAATTTTTTTTTATATAATCGGGACTGAAATTCTATGGTGAATGAAAGTCGTAGATAATGATCCTTAGGAGGAATGGTTTAGGGTTGGTTCACGGGTCCCCAGGGTTCGGGGCGTGACATAGCATTTCTTTCCTAAACTGAACCAAAATATTTTGAGAAAGCCAAAAATGATGAGTTTTGGACCTTGACTATGCAAGAAGAGCTTAATCAATTTTAAAGAAATAAGGTTTGGACTTTAATCCCAATACCTAAGAAACACTCTATTATCGGTACAAAATAGATTTTTAGAAACAAAATGGATAAGAATTGAATAATTTTTAGGAACAAAGCTCGATTAGTAACTCAAGATTACAATCAAGAAGAAGGTATCGATTTTGATAAGATTTTTGCTCCTGTGACAAGGCTTGAAGCCATTAGGATGTTGCTTACTTTTGTATGTTTTAAAATTTTCAAACTCTATCAAATGGATGTCAAGAGTGTTTTTTTAAATGGTTTTATCTCAGAAGAAGTTTTTGTGAAACAACCTCATAACTTTAAAAATTTAGATTTTTCAAACAATGTTTACAAACTTATCAAGACTCTTTATGGTTTAAAGTAAGCACCTAGAGTATAGTATGAAAGGCTAAGAAAATTCTTGATTAAAAATGAGTTTTCTCAAGAAAAAATTGATACCACTCTTTTTATCAAGTTTTAAGAAAATGATATGCTTGTTGTCCAAATTTATGTAGACCACATTATTTTTGGTTCAACTGACGAATTTTTTTACAAGGACTTTGCTAAGTGTATGCATGGAGAATTCAAGATGAGCGTGATGGGTGAGCTCAACTACTTCTTTTGACTTCAAATAAAACAAACTCAAGAAGAAATCTACATCAATCAAGCTAAATACACACGAGATATATTAAAGAGGTTTGATATACTAAAAGCAAAATCTATAGAAACTCAGATGTGTCCTACAACAAGGCTTGACAAGGACAAAGATGGTATAGCAGTAGATAAAAAGCGATATAAAGGTATGATTGAATCTCTATTATATTTAACTGCTAGCCGTCTTGATATAATATTCAGTGTATGTATGTGTGTAAGATTTCAATCAAATTCTAAAGAATCACATGTAACTGCCGTTAAGCGCATCTTGAGATACCTCTTAGGTACACAAAATCTAAGATTATTCTATCATAGATGAATAGCCTTTGAATTATTTGGTTATTCAGATGCTGACTTTACCGGATGTAAAGTAGATAGAAAAGGTACAAATGGAACTTGTCAATTCGTAGGACACTCACTAATCTTTTAGTTTAACAAGAAACAGAACTCAATAGCCTTGTCTACAGTCGAGACTAAGTACATAGCAGCTGAAAGCTGTTGTGCACAAATTTTTTAGATGAAACAACAATTAGAGGACTATGATTTTTGTTTAGATCATATCTCTATAAAATGTGATAGCACAAGTGTAATAAATTTATCGAAGAACCCAATACAACACGTCAGAACTAAGCATATTGAGATTAGACATCATTTTATACGAGATCATGTGCAAAAAGGTAATATCGAATTCGAATTTAAAGGCACAAATTACCAACTAACTGATATTTTCACAAAACTCTTAAATAAAGAAAGAATATGCTATATTAGAAGAGAACTTCGTATATTTTGTGCTCCTAATTTATGATTAATATGCCATACTAATCATATCTCTTCAATGCATTTCAATGGTTTTGATATTCTTTATTGATGTGTGAAAAGTGTCGACACCACTTGAAAAACTGTCGACACATATGTGTGCTACGTTGACCCAAAATTGTATAGAAAAGACACTGTAGAAAAAACTGTCGACCCGTTTCTATGTAGTGTCAACTCAAATTCGTTGTTTGACTCTCGGTAAATTTGAATCGACCCAAAACTTAATTATGTTGACTCAAACAGCCGAACGTGTCGACACCTTCTCAAAAAGTGTAGACACAATTTTTATTTTCGGACACCCACACTCGCAAAGAAAAGTGTCGACCCAACTGACATTTGTGTCGACACAAATCTTTATACCTATATAAGAGGCATCAACCCCACCAGTCGTGTCGTTTCCTCTCTCTCCCCCACGCCGGTTCATCTCCTGCCATTTTTCTCTCATTAAAAAACGTGTCGACTCGATCTCCTCCTCCTCTCTTTGAATCAACCTTCAATCGAACAAAATGCCTCTAAAAACAATGGGTAAAGGCACAAAACGTACTAAAGAAGTGAGTTCTTCAAACCCTAGGGCCTCAAAGAAAAAGAAGACGACTCCGACGACGACAACAAAACCCTGAGGTAGTTGCGAGGGCGGAGGTAGTGAGTTTCAATCCTCAAAGATCCGACAACTTTAGTTCTCTTCATTTCAAAATCAAAAGGTAATTCTCAGGCGTAGTGTCGATTTTGCTTATTTTGATTTTATAAAAATGCGGTTTAAGGATTTATTTTTCAGTCTCAGGTGGGAGAGACTTCTACAAATTCGTGAACCACACTATCCCACGTTAGTCCAGCTGTTCTATGCTCACATTCATGTCTCTTCGATTCCGACCACCACCATCACCACTTAGGTGAATGGTACTGAGATTCACTTGGCTCCCTCTATCCTCAATGAAACTCTTTGCATACCGAATGGTGAAATTTTTGAATCTTGTAATAAGAGACCCATAGACATTGATGGTTTTTTATTTTTTGATGCCGTTAGAAATATCTTTGAAAATGATGGGGTTGACCCTTCAAAACCCTTAGAAGAAAATTTTCTCAAACCTGAGATGAGAATTTTGCATCATATGGTAACCATATTTTTCTTCCTCAGATGGATAAATTTGGCGATATTGCTTATATGCACATCTTTATCATGTGGTGCATTTTGGAGTAAAAAAACCTTGATCTTGGTTTTTTGTTTATTTCTAATATGTTGCAATCACATGAAAAATTAAACTCTTCTCTTCCACATGCCATGTGTTTTACCCAAGTCTTTCGCCACTTTGGCATAGACTTGTCTGTTGAGAAGATGGCTGCCTTCTCTAAATACGGCTTGTATGGTGCTTCAACTCTGAAGCATATGCAAATCTCAAAAGTTGAAAGTGTCTAGACCACCAGACATGGAACACCATCTGTTTCTCGCCCTTAGTCTGCATCCTGAGAATTTTCTCCAATTCATGTTGATTTTGACTCTCTTGCTCCTTCTGTTCTCACTAACATTCCTGGATCCTCTAGTGCTCCACCACATGTTCATCCTCCTCCTCTTGTTTCATCTAATCTTCCATCTGCTCCATCTACTTCTTCAGCTTCTCAATCTGTTGATTTATCTAAAATTATTTTTTTGATCAATGGCTTTTCAACTTCTCTGTCTTCCTTTTTGGCTTCCTTTCAAGCTAAAATCGACCAAGACACGTTTGATTTAAACAGCATTATCTCTTCTCTATCTGAAAAAGTGAAACATCTTGATAAGACAAATCGTGCTCTCCGACGTGATGTAAAAATTGCCACTAATGCTGGCAGAGCATTGTGCAAGATTATGGACAACAACCTTGTGTCCATTGTCAATTGCAACAAAGCTATTCTACAACAAGTACGCAAAGAATATAATCAGGCATCATCACGGCTATTCACAACAACACACGCAAGGTTTGAAGACCACTTGAAATGGCTCAAAGAGGCATTGAGCAAGCAATTTAAGGCCAAAGAGGCCAAAGAAGAGAAAGATGCCCGCCTCAAACGTGAAGCAGACTTGGCCCTTGTTGCCACTCTTGATGCCATGGAAGCTGTCGAAGCAAAGGATGAATGTGCTCACTCTTCCAAGGAAAGAGCTTATGAGAGAAAGCAAAAAGTTGAGGAAAAGAAAAAATTCAAGCAGTTCATGGATGACAAGTGACCACCCCTCTTTTGTCGATTCCAAAATGGGAGAAAAGAAAAGGTAAGGTAAGTGGTGTGTAGTGAAGTGAAGTGAAGGGAAACATTTACAAATATTTATTCATTCAGTAGTTTTTTATTTGGAAGAAGAAGATGTAACTCCTTAACATACATTTCTTTTTTTTGTTTGTGATGATGTGTGATTGAAAAATATTTTCTCTTTATCATACTTCTTTTATGGATGAATACTTATATATGTGTTTGTGTATAACCAATCATATTTATATATCTATGATTGATGGTTGAATTTTAAAAAATCACTTCGCACATATTTGTTTTAATGCACAAATTTTTTATAAATTCAGAATACCTCTGAATTAATTTTGCAAATCATCTTACAAATGTATATTACTCTATTGAATGTATGCCTAACTATTATGAATGCATATTCTGTTTAAAGCATATCGATAAGGGGAGAACTCTTATTCAAAAATCTTTTTAAATATTTTCTAGAAAATATTTAAATTGTTATAATCATAAAAAAATGGGAAATTGTTAGTTCAAGAGTTTTTTTATTTTAATTTTGATAATTTTCATAATTCATTTTCTTAGAATAAATTGATCTAAAAAAATAAGATTTATATTTTTCAAAAAGAAAATATTAACACAAATTGAACAAATGAATTGGACACCTTTAACCAAAAGAAATTACTCATCTTTCAAAAAGATTAAAACACTTAATTATTCTTGGTTAATGATATTTTGTGTTGAACCCAATTGATAATTGAATCAATACTTTAGGGTAAGGAATACTTGAAGATATCAAGTGTGTCAACACTTTTGAACAATTAGTTTGACACCCTAACATATCCGTTGAAGATATTTCAGGTATTAAAAGTTAGTTTCGACACAAATAACTTTTGTGTCAACACAAAAGAGCCGAAACTCTCTGCACTCAAAATGAGTCAACACAAACTGAATTTGTGTCGACACAAAAGTGGTTTCTCACTTTTATTTTCTGAAACTTTGAGTCGACACAGAAGTACCGAGGTCACCTGCAAAATTTGGTGTGTTGACACAAATTGAAGACGAGTCGACACAAATATCTCGAGCCCACTTGAAGAAATTTGGTGTCGACACCAATGTCCAAATGATTCAACACAAATCTCCCGAGGGTTCCTGTAGAATTTTAGTGTCAACACGAAGAAGATTTGAGTCTACACAAATTTTCTTCTCCGAAAATCTGAAGAACCATTGAGTCGACACAATATCCAAATGTGTCGACACCGTTGTATTGGTGAAAAAGATTGCAGAAATGGTGTCAACACCTCAGATGAATTGAGTCGACCCAATCACTTGAAGATCCCTACCCTAAACATTTTGTGTCGATCCTAAAAAAAATGTGTTGACACCTGCAACAGAAATTTAAATTTGCGATAGATTTTAACTGTTGAATTTTTGGCATTTAATACACTCACTTACCTCCAACCGTCATGAATGCTCAAGAGCTTATAAAAGGAGTTACTCATCAATATTTAATCTATTTGGACACTTACAATCATTGTTCTATTACTTGATTCAAACTCAAAATCTTCAAGATTTTATTTATTGCTGTAATTTCAGCTCTTGTACCTCATCTTTCTTTACCTCTTCATTTATTATTAATCAATTTTTGCAAAGAGAGTGAGTGATTCTCATTTATACACTTAATTTATTGTATACAAGGGTGAGTCACCATTTATTTTTTGAGTGAGTGAATAAATCTCATCAAAGAGGAGCTCAAGATTGATTAGAAAAAAATAAGAGATTGTTTTCATATGATCATCTTGTTGCTGTTGTAAGGCCTTTAAATGTGCCCGTAAACATTCGTATCCTTGTGAATATTCTCAAGCAAAGTCTTGAGATTGTAAGACTTTGAATGCGCCCGTGAAGTATTTTACATAGTAAAATTCTCAAAGAAAAACTTAAATTGACGTAGACTTAGAAACAAAAGAACTACTATAAATTCTTGGTGTCTGGTTCATTCTCTCTATCCCTAACCTCCTTAATATTTGTATTATTTTAATATTTAATTATCTTGTTATATTTGTTTGCTATATTAAAAGATTTTTAAAAATATTTTAAAAATTGTTATTAATTTTTTAAAACCCAATTTACCCCCTCTCTTGGGTTGCCTAAAATTAGCACTTTGATAAAATGTTGCAAGTGCATGAAAGCTCTGCACATCAAATAAGGTCTTAAGTTGAGACCACTATCTTATTGCCTCGACCTTAGACTCGTCAAATGAAATTCCATCTTTGGACACTATATAGCCAAGAAACAACGCCTTTCCGTTAAAAAAAGGACACTTCTTGATTGCCCCAAACAACTTCTGTTTCCACAGTACCATAAAGATTTCATTAAATATTGCTGATACAACTCTAACATGGCACTATACATCAAGATTTTATCGAAGTCAACCATGATAGACTTACCACTAAATGGTTGTAGTGCTTGATTCATCACCTGTAGGATTGTGCTTGGCGCATTGGATAATCCAAAGGCATAACCAACCGCTTGTATAGTCTATCTCTGGTTTTAAAGGCAATCTTGGTTTCATCACCAAGCTTGATGTGAAGTTGGTGTAGCCACTTTTCAAATCCATCTTTATGACCACTTGTGCTCCAGCCAGTTGGACTAACAAATCATCCATTTTGGGAATTGAAAATCTGTATTTTACTATTCTCTTGTTGATTACTATAGTATCTGTGCACATTCGCCATGAACCATCTTTTTTGGAGTAAGCAACACCAGTACTGCACACGGGCTTAGACTCTTCTTGATGAAACATTTGGATAACAGTTCCTTTACTTGCCTTCTCAATTCTTTATGCTCCTTCAGACTCATTCGGTAATGGGTTCTATTGGACAGATTCGATTTAGGCACTAGATCAATCCGATGTTGAACATCTTGTAGTGGTGATAATTCACCGGGTAGGTCCTTTGGGAACACATCACTTAACTCTATCAACAGAGGTTTGACTAACTTAGGAACATATTTAGATGCCTCAGATCCTTCCTTGCCAATCAGCACAAATAGCATCTTTGTTTCTGCCAGCTCCTCATCGAACTTTTCTCTAGACGGGAAATTAGTTTCGTGCATAGTTTGTGGTTTGAAAATAGACTCCTTAGTAGGTAAGAGTATAATCTTCATGTCACCAAACATAGAATTATAGGTATTTTCACGCCCATTTGTTTCACCTTTTGATCATACTTCTATGGTCGTGTTAAAAATAGATGGTATGCATCCATATCAATTACTATGTCATACTAAGCCTTATCTTTGTACTTCAAACCAATAAAAAGAACACAAAGCATCGTTTCGTTACTTTCACCTTATTACCCTTTTATCAGCCACGCTAGCTTGTAGGGATTTGGGTGTTGCTCCCCTTCATGCCCAACTTTTGGATTGCATTTTCAAACAAAGCATTCTCACAACTACTAGAATCCACAATGAAACCACCTTGCCACCAATGGTGCACATCACTTTAAGGACGTTGCGTAGCCACACATCTCCGTTTTAAGGATGTTGCGCAGCCACACATCTCCGTTTGCCTCTCGTGGAGCAAAATAGGCCTGTCGAACTACTAATAATAGCCCTTGGTTTCTAGCAACTTTCTCTTCTTACACGTCGGAATGTTTTATATTATATTCTAGAGTATGTATAGAATTTACGTTTAGATCTTTCACATACTCTTCTCTCTTTAAGAACAGGGCTTCCAAGGTCATTCGCGCTTTTTACAATCTGCTGCACAACGACTTGATTTGCCATACTTGAAGTATTTAAACTCAGAAAAAGATTTCCTAGCAACTTGTGGCTGCTGAGGTTGATCTGACCCACATGTTGCAATCCCTATCGTTACGAAGAGAGATAGATAGAGAGTTAAAAAAATAAAATGATTTAGAGATTGTGATGGGTTCAAAAGTTTATAAACGGTAAAAAAATAATAGACTTTTTAATATATAATTTATAATATTATTAAAAACATTTAATTATAAAGTATAAATAACGTTATAAATATTTTTATAAACTACAAATATTCATTTAGTTGATATGCAAAATAAGATTTTTTATTAAAATATCTTTTATTTTATTTTGTGTACTTTAATTCGATTTTAAAATAGTAAAATATTTTTTTAATGCATGGAGGATTGAACACATAGAAAAATTGTATATGATAACTTATTTAGGTGTTGAAGATAAAAAAAATACATTTAATATAATTTCTCCCGTTATTTTATAATTACTTATATTTTACATCATGAATTTAACTAAATTAGAATTTTCTTATTAATTTTAAATATTATAAAATAGCAAAATAATATATTTAAAATATATTATATTTATCTCACGCATAGCATGGTTTAATTGCTAATATATATTAACGAAAATGATGTCTTCGTCTAGAGCGTCCTAGGAGCTCCAAACTTTCAATCTAATTTTTTAAAATTTTGAATTAAAATCATTTTAAAATATTTGATCGACTGTCCACAAAAAAAAATTACCAAATCTTGATATTTAAAATTTAAAAAGAGATTTTTTAAGAGATTTCTTTAAAAAATATTTTGTAAGAGGTATCTTCAAAAGTTTTCCTTAAAAAAAGATTTTCTAAAAGATTTTTCTTTAAAAAAATTAAATTTTTGTTAAAATATTTAAAAAATATTTCGTAAAGTATATATTTATTTTTATCAAAGTTTCAAAAAAGATTTACTATATGTTTTTTCATTTTTTCTTTTAGATTTTAACAATATTTTTAAAATTCTCTAATTCATTAAAATTATCAAAACTTAAAAAGAATTTTTTTAGGAAAATATCCTTTAAAGAGATTTTGTATGAGATATTTTTAAAAGCTTTTCATAAAAAAAAGATTTGCTAAAAAAAATTTCTTAAAAGAAAATCAAATTTATGTTAAGGTATTTTTAAAAAGATTTGGTAAAATATAAAAGAGAGATAGTGTGAGATGAGAGAGACAATCAGACAACGATTTGTGAGAGGGAGAGAAAAAGAATTCGAGGGGTGGCTATGTATGTGGTGGCCTCATTGTTTTTGTATAAACTCAAGAGTACAATTAATTTTTTTTACTAAATGAATTAAATTAAAAATATAAATAAAATCATCAATGAGTAATAAAAAGTAATATATGCATAGGGTTTCAAAAACTCACATCTAAAAAATTTATATATTTATACCAACTGTTAATTTTAAATTAAAAAATTAATTAGATAAATTATATTTACATCTTCTAAGATTAATTAAAAATACAAATATTTCCTTTTAAATTTCTAAAATTACACTGACTTCCTTTATCAAGTTTTGTCGAGAGAATACTATTAACAGAAAATACAATTTTACTCTTTTACCCTTAAAAATAAAAAAGTTAACACTAGCAGCTTTTCTCTCTCTCTCTCTCTCTCTCTCTCTCTCATCGTTTTCTCCCAGCACTGGCAAAATGCATCGCATCCCTGAACAACATTTTTGCAGAAACCCTATCACCACCCCCCCTAAAAAAACCTTCATCAATGTATCTTCTTCAGCACAATGCACTCTCAACAATCAAAATTATGCAACCAACCTCGCCGAAACTTGGTTACATCCTTGTCGATCACCGACAGCCATATCATAACCACCCATCACCACCGCCATGACTTGCAACCATATTTTTTGAAATCGGTACTTGGTATTGCATGCATAAGAACATGCACGAGGAGATTACCGTATCCTTTGTTGGGAGACAATCTCATTCTTAAGATTATTGGAAAAAATTCAATGCCAAAAAATATATACATGCTCGGTGATCCAAAAAATATATCTTTATTAACTTTTAACAATTACAATAATCTGAAATTACAGAAAAATGAAATAACAGAAATAACAGGAATAGAATTTGCAAATCGAGTCCTGCAAACGCAGTTTTCTTAAGAATGATTCACCGCCTACTGAGGGTGCTGTAGGTTTTCCACCGGCGTCACTCTCCCAGGATAAAACGGCTGCACGATTGTTGGAACACCGCCCAGGATCGGCTACGAATGTACTCCGTCTGTCTTTCTCTCTCTTACAGCTTGCAATATAATCTGAGTTGTATCTCTCATTTCTTACCTCTACTATCTTCCCTGTAACCTTTGCTCTGTCTGTTTTTCTCTGTATGTCTTCCTCTGTGGGATGACAGCATATATAGGCCTTCCATCATGGAGGGGGTTTCAGGAGAATCAATAGCCATGAATGATATTAATTTCCTAGATTCAATTGCTAATTGAATAACCAATTCAATTGCAATTGAATTCTGGAATTCAATGGCCAATGAATTCACAAAATTCCAACAATTTCCCCCATGAATGAAATTGGCGGGAGTACAAATCCCGATTACAAAGTTGACTGCAAGAGAGATAGACAACTGAAAGTCCCTACATAGGAAAGGTAGCGGTTAGCCTTGAACCATCCCTTGTGAGAACCTATCGAATTTACCGGCAAACAAGTAGGCGGTACGGTCTTGAACTGTGTCGCCTTAGCAGTAAACCGAGACAATAGACTTCATACAACAACTTCCACAACGAAGTTTTCGTTCTCACGGTTGTGTTCATTTTGGCCATGAAACACACTTCCTGGTTCTGCAAGTAT
>JAUMHN010367979.1:0-17242 GCA_032360265.1 Heliamphora ciliata | reverse complement strand
TTATCACTTATAATTTTAATAACTTAAAATCTTTACCTTAGAAGTTTTCTCTATCTTTCCTTTCTTAGGATGGCGTCCGATGCAGAACTAGCAGGGGAACCATGGGCGGGATCAGAACCTGAAGATTCAGATCCGGAAGAAGACCCATAGGAGATACCTATAGAGGAGCAAGAACCGATCGACGCTGTCCCTTTAGCGTGGGTTTTTTCGGAGGAATGGCAGGCCAACGCAGATGACGAAGGTGATGAGATGGAGATGAATGAAGAGCCAAATGGGGAAGAATTTGATGCTGATGACGAAGAAGACGAGGATGACGACGAAGAAGAAGAAATGGAAATTGATTTCCTATACGATCAGTTTGAGGCGCCACAACCCGAGTCTGATGAAGACGAAGCAGCAGATACTGCCATTTACTATAGTCATCCCGAGTACCAAGGCTTTTATGTGAGAGATTACGTATATGCTCGAATCTGTACAGAGCACATGTGCATGTGGAGAAAATCGGAGGCCTTCCCGCGCTACCTAGGGCCAATACGTGTAATCAAAAAGTGCAGCCGAAGACTTTATTGCTTAGACTTTCCTCCCGGGTTTAAGACACGAATGGGGGATGAGCAGACCATAAGGTGGATACAGTACCAGAAACCAACAAATGAGAGAGGAATCATCAACCTGCACGATCCGGCCATCAACTTCGACGACCCCGAGACGTACCGAGAGACCCTGATCGCCATAAGCAACAGAGTACAGATGGGGCCGAATAACGTCTGGCACGTTAAGGTGTAGTGGCATTGCTACAACATTATCGAGGTGACCTTGGAACGCGAGTCGATTGTCCACCATTTTTATCCATGTTTGTTTGTTTAAGTGTTAGCGTGATAGCCTTATACTTTTCCTTTTGACTTGAAAGTTGTATGTGTGCTGTGTGGACTTGACAAACTTGTATTGACTATGAGTTGAAATGAAATACAGACCTTTGATGCCAAAATCTCCATAAGCAGTTCTATAATTGTTAATCTAACTCTATAAAATTCCAACCCATAATAAATAATTAAGAACTGAAATAACTCCTAGAATCGTAACACTCTTTTTCTTTTATTCTAGAATGGCGGGTAGAAAACCTAATCACCGACAAGCAAATGGACCCACAAATGATGAGGCACTAGAACTAGCTCAAGTGCTACGAGAACTGGCCGCCAGCATCAATCGCCCGCACGTACGTGATCGAGCATGGTTTCTATCGGAGTTAGGGAGGCAATGAGCCCCGACATTTCGAGGGGGAGTAGAACCGAGGGAGGCAGAGGAATGGATGAGAGCAGTTAAGAAGTTGTTTAACTCAATGGGAGTTTAGGACGAAACCGACCGAGTGGCCTTAGCTGCCCATCTGCTAGAAGGAGAAGTCGATCATTGGTGGACTCTGATCAGCAATACCCAGGAGGTAGAGACTCTGACATGGGAGCAATTCGAAAGTCTATTTTTGGAGAAATATTTCCCAGCCCCTTTTCGTCAAGGGAAAATCTGAGAATTCTTGGAGCTCAAGCAAGGGACAATGACGGTGACGCAGTATGTAAACCATTTTGAGGAGTTAAGCCACTTTGCCACGACCATCATACCAGATGAAGAATCTAAGGCATGAAAGATCAAATGGGGCTTGGAGCCATCTATCTGAGCAAGGGTGATTTGCTTGCAACTTCCTACCTACACCCAAGTAGTACGCGCAGCCCTGCTAGTCGAGACAGATCAAGCTGACTCTAGGAAGACGTGGAACCAGAACAAAGGAAGTACTAGCTCCGGGGGACCGATGAGGAGCAACCAAGTATATATCCCTAAAAAGGCGTACCACTGAGAGTACCCACAAGGGCGACCAAGGAACCCTCCTGCGACGTCCACAATATGCTTTGCGTGCAACCGACCAGGGCATAAGAGGTATGAGTGCCCTCACCGCGTGCAGAGGAATCTGGACAATCAACCCCAGTAGTGGAGGCAGCCTCAAGCCCAGCAACCTAGATTCTCACAACAAGTCCAAGTCACCGGACCCGCTATTCAGCAGCAAAATGGAAGAGGAAAACCCCTGCTCAACAAGAATCTGAGACCGCAAGGAAACTTGGGCAATGGACAGAAGATTGGAAATCTCAAGAACAATAATGGGAGTCGGCTAATGGGAGGCCGCATCTTTGCACTACAGGAAGAAGAACTGGAGAACTCCCACGTCATACAAGGTATGTTCATATTATTCAACACCTTAGTGAAAGTACTGTTTGATTCTGGAGCATCCCATTCTTTTATATCTCTAAACTATATGAAGACCCTACTCTTAGAACCCGAGGCATTAGAACAAACCCAAAGTGTCATCACACCCATGGGAAATTAAACCCGAGTAGACTCTGTCTGTAAGGCCTGTACGTTATGAATATCCAGTACCCCTATGACCTGCAACCTATGAGTCATGGATTTCAATGGCTATGATGTAATCCTTGGAATGGACTGGCTATCGGGACACCATGCTATCATCGACTGTCGACAAAGGAAGATATGGGCGCAAGCAAAAAACTGCATCACTGTGCGAATCCAAGGAGAACGACGCGAGATTCTGACCCCGAGTAATGCAAAGGACAACAAATCGAGTAATTTCGTAGGGAGATTAACGTGTTTACTTGCTAGTACGAACGTCTCACCAATCCCCAAGTTATCCCGAGTGGTGTGTGAGTACAAAGACGTATTCCCGGAAGAACTCCCTAGATTACCCCCACATCGCGAGATCGAGTTCACGATAGAACTTCAGCCTGGAACCGCACCAATTTTGATCGCAGCCCACTGCATGGCACCCACTGAACTGAAAGAATTGAAGATCCAGCTCCAGGAATTGCTCAGCAAAGGTTTTATTCGCCCTAGTACTTCACCATGGGGAGCGCCAGCGATTCATGGTACGAGTTTTCTTATTTAAGGGGGTAGACAGAAGTACACACTAGGAGAAGTTTCAGATATCACCTTTAAAGCCACCGTTAGAACCCCATAACTCTATCCCTATGAGTTCCTTTCTCAAGATTTTATGTTAACTCTTGTACCCATTTGAAGCCCTTTACGTGCCCTCCTTTTTAATAACACCGATTTCGAATGTTCGACACTGGTGAAATCTTTTACCTTCATTAAGCCCTGTCGATCTTGATATGACACTTTTGTGTAGTAATTTCATGGATTCTTTGTTTAGTCTTGAAATCCCAACCTAGAAAGTCAATTTGGATGCTTGAATTGAAGTACGTTAGGCCGATATAACTTTAGGGTAAATATCAAGTTTGGCTACCTATTACTTAAACATATCTTTTGTCAAGATCTGATGTTGCACAGATTGGTCCTAAGAACATCCCTTTTGTAATCTTCGTTAGTTGTTTAACTCTTATATCCAATGCAATGAAGCGTTAACCGACCTCTCTATATCGGTCAACAATGATTTCCTTAGTCTTGATCCCTTGCCCCAATCCAAGCATATCTTTTATCATGTTCATTTTACTCTAGAATGACCAACCGCCTGAGAAAATGATCTAGTCATTAGAAGAGACATTCAAATCTTATGTACCAGCACGTCAAGAACAAATGACAGAGGCTAAGAGGAACGGAGTAACACTTGGAAACTAAAAGGAAAATGAAAACATATGACTATAAGAAAAAAGTACATCTATGAGATTTTACATCAACGTGCGTTCCCTACTATACTCAACCGAGACCCACATCTCACCTTCAAATTGATGGGCGATTCGAACGCACAATTCCAAACCATCAAGGGCATGTTAAGGGTCAATGTAGTGGGATTTGAAAAGATAGTCGAGGAATATATTTACCTTTGGTCAAAACCCACCTACAACAGTAGCTCTTAAGCCAGCTTTTGCAACTACATATGGTGAGTAATTAATGCGCTAAATAGATATAAAAGGGACTAATAGATGGAGGGACAAGGACAAAACCATGGAAGCTCAGTAAAAGTATGTGGAACTGGGGAGGAAGTGGACGTCCCAAGCCTAGCACAAATCTTGCAGGACCTAGCAGTCAATTTGGATCGATCACAGGGGAAGGTACCCCGGATGGGATCATGGTACTTATCGAACCTAAGGGTATGAAATATCCCAGTACCTGAGAAGAGGGATTTTTCCCGAACAACTAAGGTTTGGATCTAGACAACAAAATAACGGCAAACAACAGTAAGAGCTTGTTATAAGTCCAACCAACTAGGGCATAAAATGGCTCATAGCCCGCTAAAAAGTGGAGAGGACAATCGAGGAGGGGTCTTGTGTTGCTATCGGTTTACGAAGTTTAAGTGAGTTATCAGATTAAGGGAGATGACCCTTGTGTCATTAAAACCTTTCATAAACAGTTTGTTCTTATCCTTATGCTTATAAGTTTGACTCCTGTATCGAGCCCTAAGTCATAGCTTTCCTACAATAAGGAGAAGCATAGAGAAACTCAGATGGAGCGTTATTTAACTCGAACCAGTATATCGAGGCACAACAAGAAGAATCTCCACAAATGGGACCGATAGAACCTGACCCAACCGCCAGGATGTTGGAGGCGTTGACAAGACTGACCGAACAAAACACAACTTAGATCACAATGCAAGCTGAGAGGAACAGTAACTCCATGTTAAAACAATTTAAGGACTCGGGTCCAAAAGAGTTCGCGGGAACCCTTAGCCCCACAGAAGCAAAAAATTAGTTAAAAGATGCCATGCGTGTTCTTGATAGGTGGGTTGTAGATGCAGATAATAATATTAACCTCGTAGCATTTATGTTTAGGGGAGAAGCGTACTACTTGTGGAAAGCCACAGAGATGTTACTGAAGATGCCAGTGCCAGAAGTTAAACCTCTCGTACCCCCGAGAATCACTTGGGATCATTTTTAGAAAGCGTTCGACTAGCAGTACAAGCCCATAAACTATAAGTATGAGAAAGAGCAAGAATCCATCGACATAGATCAAGGAAGGATGAATGTGGCAAAATACGCGATAAAGTTTATAGAGTTGTCACGATATGCCACCTAGCTTATACCTGATGGGGAGACACGGTGTAGAAGGTTTAAGAAGGGACTAAGTTTTCTGGTTAGAACAAGGAAGGCAGTTCTCGAGAGGAACAACTACACAAGACAGGTGAACATAGCGCAACATGAATTGCAATGTGGGCCAGAAGGACCGATAACTCTTTAGTTAAACAATTCGAGGATTTAGGTGCCAAGGAGTTTGTGGGAACAGTGAGTCCCATTAACGCTAAAAATTATTTTAAGGGGTGGAGTGCGCATTTTAGACAGACTGAGTTGTTCACGTGGTAGGTTCTTAAGTATCGATTTGTATTCGTTTGACATTTAAACTGTGTAACTCTTATGGGGTTGGTATTCATTGTGGTATCGATGTGAGTCGTAAGGAAGTTGCTTTCAAGAACCTTTTGTAATGTGATCCGTTAAGGCAAGCTTATTTAGATTAGTGCGTAAATGTTGCTTATATGGAAAATGAATTTTTTCATGGGAATGTGTGGACTCTATGTATGAGAAGTTGAAGGGTGATATAATTCTGTTGTTTCTAGTAGAATTGTGTAGTAGCTTAATGTGAGTATGTGGAAGGAATAAGTGTTTGGATGAGAAGAGTGGAAGCGTAAGTAAGATTATACGAACTCATGGGTGTGATTTTTGTAAATGACCCTGAGAGTATCGAGTGTCTTGGTAGAATGTGGGTAAGATAAAGAAATTAAAGAGAAAAAAATAAGTGGTTCTTGGTTCAATTGTGTGGCAGAGAATGTGTGAAGGGGATTGAGTGATGATGATACGAGATTTTAGAATCAGGAGTTAGTATTGTTCAGTTAAAGGATTGTAGGGTGGATGGTACGTACATGAAGAATATATGTGACGAGGTTGTGATTGGATTTATATGGGTAGACATATACCTGTGGAGCGTTTAATCTATGTGGTATGTTTAGTCCTAGTGACCCATTAGGTTCATGTGGCGGTGTAAATCTTCATGGTCGTAAAGCTAGAGTAGTCCAATACAAAGTGGTTATGTGATTTCGAGTTAATAGTCATTAGTTGATCAGGAGATAGTCTTCGGTATACGTTTGAATATGGCAATGAGCTGGTTTTTGGTAGAGTGACAGTCTTTCCAGACAGAAGTAGAGAATGTTTGAAACCAGTTTTGGTGGTGGGCTAGTTTAGAGACACATGATCGCTTGTGGAAGTCGTACTTAATGTAAGTTGTGTTTTGGAGCCAACGTATTCTCAATGATAGACTGGGGTCATGATACCATAAATTGAAAGTGTGGGAGTCAGATATACCCAAGACTGTCTTTAAGACTCGTTACGAGCATTATGAATTTTGGGTGATGCCTTTTAGGTTAACGAATGCGCCTGTTGTGTTCATGAACCTAATAGATAAGGTGTTTAGAAGCTTTTTAGACCAATTCGTAATTGTGTTGACGAACAACATTTGGATATATTCTGGGAATGAGGAGGAACACAGGGAGCATTTGAAGATTCTTTGTAGATCCTGAGAAAGCACAAGTTGTATGCAAAATTTGGTAAGGGTGAGTTGGACCGGGTGATGTGTTTGGGTCATGTTATAGCTGGAGACGAAATTCAAGTGGACCCAACAAAGTAGAAGTAGTAGATAATGGGAAGAGGCTAACTAACGTGACAGATATATGAAGCTTTTTGGGGATAGCTAGTTATGTGACATGATCCTTGAAGATTAGGTAGTAATTAGTTTAAGACGTTAGTAGGACAAAACAACCATTACTCTAAGTGCTAAACATATCGGCCTGGCCTATCCACACCATTAATAAAGAATGACTTAAGTAAACAATGACACAATTTTGAAGAACGAGAAGGCACAATGTTAGTAAATCATCCTCAACCTTCCCTACGATGAAGTACCAGACAAAATTTCGGGGACAAAATTTGTTTAAGAGAGGGGTAGTTTGTAATGACTCGGTTCGAACCCTAGTTGTAAAGACCTGATTGATAATGACTCGTGAAAAAAACATAACCCAAACCGTAGTATTAGCAACGGTTAGCTAACAAAATCTTAAGTCACTGAAAGATCAAAAACCCTATCTCAATTCGAAAACTCTAAGTTCGATCCTGAAACCCTAAAAAGATTTAAAACTCAGACAACAAAACCATAACACCTGGAGAACCTTTCAACATTCTAAATTAAGAAAATAATATGAAATACAAGATTAAAAATTAATAATTCTCGTAATTAAGGTAAAATAACCATTTTGCGCCTAGTACAGCAAAAAGTCTTAAAAATTTAAATTTTGACACATGGACACCCTAAATCAAGTATTTAAGTGCAATTAAGTAGCAAAAGACAAAATAATATCAAAATTACAAAAATATCCCTAAATGGCTATCCACCTTGGAAGTTGTGCCAAAAAGTAGCTTTTTGCTTTTCTTTAAGATTAAAAAGATGAGAAAAGTGTTAAATCAAACATTATGACGGTCCAAGAGTTGTTGAACAAGTAATATATACAATAATATAGTGTTATAGTTCAACTAAAGTAAACAAATCATTATTGGAGTTCATACACAACAAAATAAGTCAAAAAGTCATATATTGTCAAAATAGCTTAATTTGACTTAAAAATTACATCTATTCAATCAATTGCTATAGAAACTATGATAATACATTAAAATACTATATATCTCATAAACATATTAAAATAATAAGTCTCAGTAGAAAAAGACACCAAAAAGATATATCAAATTAACTTTTAATACATTTTCTTGCACAAAGGGGCACGAAAATCAAGAAAAATCCCTTGACTGATGGGGGATCAGATTTCTGTCCCCCCAAACTGATCCCTAGCTGTGTTTAGCTTTCCAAAAATCTGATTTTGTCCCCTAACAACTTGAACTACATTAATGAGCCCATGTGATGTGTGAGGAAAAAAGGAAACAAAATAAGTACTTTTAATTAATTACCTTGTTCCCTAGCACTTTCTATATAAGTTAAGGCCAAACACCTTCTTCCCCTTGAATACTTTGGTGGAGAGAGAGGGAGAAAGACCAGATCTTAAGTGTTCTTGAGGGTCCTTGGAAGTTTGAGAGAAGAGAGCAGAAAAAGGAGGGATCTAAGAAAGGGGTCTTTGGAGACCATGGTTTTAAAGCTAAGTCCTAATCCATCCTCCACCATCCCTTGAGCCCTCAAACATGTAAGTAAAACCTCTAAACCTTGTATCTAATACTTCTCAAAATAGCCCTCAACCCATCCCTTTAAACACTCTAAAAATCAAGAACCGAAATCAAGCCGAAAAGGCGTCGTAGTAACAAATTTGGGACTATTGTGTTCTGGAATGATTAGAGACGTTGTTGTGTGTTATTATCTTTGAGTTTGATAACCTCTAAGTGTGATGGAGCCTTGATATTAATGCATAAAACACAAGCATGCAAAGAAATAGAACAAAAACTTGACATGACATAAGTAGAGGACTTGAACTCTAAGAGGCCTGATTTTTGAGAACCTTGATGTTTCTGCCCTTGGATTTGTAACGCCATAACTCAATGTAGAAAATTGATCTAAGCATGTTCTTCATGTCTGGAGTTGGATGTTTATGTTATCCTTCATCCAAAATCGGTTTCAACTCATTTTCATGACCAGAACTCAAGATATTACAATTTTACCAAACTGTCATTTTTCGACCAGTCAACACTGCTGACTTTGAAACCCTAGTTTTGAGTATGATCCGAACATTGGTCAAAACATGACAGTTGGACATAACAATTATATCTATCTATCCACCAAAAATAAGCACAAAATATTGAGTCTTGATATGTCAAAATATTGAGTCTTGAATTTTAGCCCCCGAGGAACATTCTGTCACATATTTATATATAGCCAAAAACACCTATTTTTAGAGACCTATTCCAAAAGTGCTCTACATGAACAATGTATCAAACATATTGAAGAACGTTCCATGCAAAAATCAGACATTAAAGCCTCGGGATGATACCCGAAAACCATTTCAAACCATTTTTCCCAAACTGGCTCTGCTGAGTTTTGGCGGCTAACAGAACCTACTTTTTAAAATGGCCAAGAAGTCTAACTTGTTTCAAACAGCTACCTTTAACTCTAAACATGAAACTTGTAGGGGACATGTTAAATTAGGACATTGAAAAAATGGGCTTATTTGGACTTCATTTCATACCCCAAAAATGAGAGCAATTGAAGCATAATTTTTGGTAAAATCTGGAGAAAGTGCTGAACCATTTTTGCTTAAGATAAAATGTTCACCCATTTTCCTTACAATTTGGCCTTGGTGTTAAATATGAGAGTTGTAGAAAATATTTTTATCTAAATGGTGTTTAAAAATCATAACTTAATTCCAAATCTAGATATCCCAAAACCTTGTCGGTTCTTTTAATTTATTACTTGATTTTTGGACAAAAAAGTTGCTAAGGTTTGTGTGAGTGCCTTGTTGTGAGACACGAGTTTCTATATGATTATTGGTTTGAATTAGTTAATTAGTGTTATAAGTGAATGTATGACTAATTAGAACGCACGCTATCATGTTTGAACTCACGATTCACATACTTATACCTTTTGCCTTGCGCGTTGTACCATGAATCTTTCTATGCTAGTTGATGCCATGCTATAGATGGTTGTATTTGAGATCCATACCATACATCATTGACATTGTTACCTGCATCCTGGCATACTGGAGTCTATCTGTGCAAATCGTTGTTGGGATGGGCTGTGTTGAGATTGTTATTCTTGATTCTAAGTCTAGGGCGTACCTGGTTGCCATTTTTGAAAATGTTTTAGTTTATACATCCTGGGTGTGTCCACGGTGTTGGAAATGATTTTGGCTTTACACCCTGGTGCCTCCCCGGTGTTACAGATTTGGTTTATACACCCTGGGTGCATCCCTGGTATTTGAAATGGTTTATGAATATTATTGGACACCATGGGTAGGTCGCTAACATTCTGGTTTTGGTGGTTTGGACTTTGGAGTTGACACTGGGGCGAAGGCATCATACTTCTTAAGGTGGGATCATTTAGGTGCGTCCCAAACGCCACACTGTTGCCATTGAGTAAAACAGCTATGCCATGACGCCCAGCGATGCGGTTACTATTCGCAACGAGGAGTAGTGATAGCTTTAGTGATCAAGTCCCATTAAGTCTACTCTGGTGATTCCCGGCGTGTAATCCTTGTTATAATCTGGGTGCATTTTGGGGTGGGTATCTGCATTTCATACTTGTATATTTATTTACTTACCTGCTACCCTTTTATAAATTTCTTTGTTTCCTTGACTATAAACTGTACTGGGTGTTTTATGATGTGTTGCGGGGAATTTTGTGCCGTGAGATTATTTAGAAGGTTAGAGTGTTTTGCTGATGGCATTCGTACCACAGGTAGGGAGGTGTTCTTGGAGGAAGTCATCCAAGGGGGAGAAGAAGAGTTTGAAGAACAAAGTGAGTTCCAAGAGCACATGGATCCCGCTGAGGTATTTTGAGGAGTCGAGACCTCTGCTTTTGTTCTTACATTCAGTTTTTCCTGTGGTTAGTGTAATTTTTGAAATGTCTTGATGAAACTATAATAGTTATGTATTTTTGAACAGTTTAGAATTCCTTTATGATGTAATAATTAACGTATGTAAATATGAATGAATGGCTAGAATATCCTTTTATTTGTATTCATGTATGTCCCGATGTGCCTGGAGGATGGGGTGTCACAGAGCTTCAATGCTACAGAACACTTAAACACTCTATAGAGCTTCAACGCTATAGAACTCGTAGTCTCCCATAACCCAAGGCTGAAAGCTTCACTAAACTTGGTCTCTGATACCAACTGTGATGCCCCGTTCTCTAGGTACGTCGGGACATATATAAATATAAATAAAGGGATATATTCTAGCCATTCATTCATATTTACATACGTTAGTTACTACATCGTGAAGGAGTTCTGAACCGTTCAAAGTACTTAACTATTACAGTTTTACAAAGAATTTTCAAAAATTTTGCTAAGCACAAGAGAACATAATATAAGAACAAAAGTAGAGGTCTCGACTCCTCAGAATGCATCAGTGGGATCCACGTGCTCTTAGAACTCACCTTGTTCTTCAAACTCTTCTTCTTCCTTTGGGATGACTTCCTCTAAGAACTCCTCCTTACCTGTGGCACGAATGCCATGAGCCAAGGCCCAGAAGCAAAATGCAATAACCTTTTAACTAATCTCACGGCACAAAATTCATCAGGACGCATACCGTATAACACCCAGTATAGTTTATAGTCAAGGAGACAGACAAATTTATGACAGGATAGCAGATAAGTCAATAAACATGTGCGTATGAAATGCAGATGCTCAACCCAATATGCACCCAGATTATAACTGGGAATCCACGCTAGGAATCACCAGAGTAGACTTTCACAGGTATTTGATCACCAAAGCCATCATCGTGCCTCGTTGCGAATAGTAAACGCATAGTCAGGCTTCATGCCATAGTTGTTTTATTCAATGGCAACGGCGTGGGGTCCGCACCACTTTCGGACTTATTGTCACTACTTATAGGGAATCATTATCATTGCTTCAAGACTTATTGTCATTACCTCAGGGACTTATTATCGTTGCCTCAGGGACTTATTGTCACTGCCCTCATATATCAAGCGGGTTGTCCCACCTTAAGACTCGTGATGCCTTCGCTGGTGTCAACCCAAAAGTCCAAGCTATCGAAATCAGAATACTAGCAATGAACCCATGGTGCCCAACTATATCCGTAAACCATTTCAAACACCAGGCACGCACCCAGGGTGTATAAGCCAAAATCATTTCAAACACTGGGGGTACACCCTGGGTGTACAAGGGGAATACATCCCAAAATATTTTTGAAAAATGGCAACCAGGGACGCCCTAGACTTAGAATCAAGAACGACGATCTCAATACAACCCAGCACAACAACGGTTTGCACAGATACACTCCAACATGCCAGGATGCAAGTGATAATGTCAATGATGTATGATATAGATCTCAAATACAACCATCTATAGCATGGCATCAGCTAGTATGGCAAGATTCATGGTATAATTTGCAAAGCATAAAATACAATTATGTGAAGCACAAACTACTATTCTCAAGATATGACTCATCATGACAGCATGAGTTCTAAATTATCATACATTCTCTTAAAAGTACTAATCAACTAATTTAAGTCGATCATCATACAAAGACACGGGTCTCATAGTAAGGGTACTCAATTTTACACTTTGCAACTTTTGAGGCCAGAAAATCAAGTATTAAATTAAAAGTGCCGACATGATTTTGGGGTATCTAGATTTAGAATCAAACTATGATTTTTATACACCATTTAGATAAAAATATTTTCTACAACTCTTTTGTTTAACACCAAGGCCAAAACCTAAGGCAAAAGGATGAACAAAACATCCTAAGCAAAAACTATTCAGCACTTTTCTTAAGATGTTACCAAAAACATGCTTCTGTTGGTCTCGGTTTTGGGGAATAATATCAAGTCCAAATAAGCCAATTTTTTAGTATGTTCTAGTTCAACAAGTCCCCTACAAGTTGCATGTTTAGAGCTAAGGATAGTTATTTGGAACAAGTTAGACTTTTCGGCCATTTTAGAAAATAAGTTATGTCTGCCACCAAAACTCAGCAGAGCCAAATTTGGACAGAGGGTTTGAAACGGTTTTGGGGTAATGTCCCGAGGCATTAAGGTATGAATTTTGGGCAGAAAATACTTCAATATGTTAGCTACAATATTCATGTAGACCACTATTGGAATAGGTCATTAAAAATAGGTTTTGGGCTACACAAAAATATGTGACAGAAGTGTCCCTTATGGGCTGAAACTCAATAGAGACTTTCAAATGGGTTTTGACCTATCAAAACTCCATAGTTTGTGCTCATTTTTTGGTAGGTAGATAGATATTCATGTTATCTACAACTTTCATGGTTTGGCCAAAGCTCGGAGATCATTTTAAATTAGGGTTTCCAAGTCGGTAGTGTTGACTGGTCAGAAAATAACACACTTTGGTAAAATAGTGCTATCTCACGTTCTACTTGTGCAAATGAGTTAAAACCAATTTGGGATAAAAGATAACAGAAAAAGATAAATTCGGACATAATGAACATCCTTAGATCAATTTTCTAAATTGAGATGTGGTGTTCCAAAGTTCAGGCCAGAAACATCTATGCTCTCAAAAATTAAGTCTCTTAGGGTCCAAGTCTTCTACTTATGTCATGTCAAGTTTTTGTTTCATTTCTTTCCATGCTTGTATTTTAAACTTTAATATCGAGGCTCTAGAATACTTATAAGTCATCAAACTCAAAGATAACAACATACATCAACATCTCATATCACCCATAAACATAACAGCCCCTAATTTCCAACTACGTTGCCTTTTCTGTTTGATTTCGGTTCTCGATTCTTAGAGTGTTTGAAGGGATGTGTTGAGGGATATTGTGATGGATATTAGACACAAGATTTAGACGTTTTACTTACTTGCTTGAGGAATGGTGGTATGGAAGGACTTAGATTTAAAACAAAACACTCTCCTTGGTTCCTTTTTCTTCTCCTCCTTCTTTCCTCTCTCAAACTTGTAGAATACCTCAAGAACACTCAACCAAATCTTTCTCTTTCTATATGCACAAAAATATGAAGGGGAGGGAGTGATGTTTTTCTTGGTTTATATAGGAGAAGGGTTAGGGAACAAGGAGGGAACACAAAATTAATTAAGGTACTTTTTGTATCCTTTTTTCCTTACACATCACATGGGTTGAATTGATATGAGTTGACGTGGTGCAAGTTTTGAGGCTTATACATCAGATTTGGGGAAGAGAAATACAGCTAGGGGTTGCTTGGAGGACAAAAATCTGACCCCACATCAACCGAGGGATTTTGTATTAGTTTGCATGCCATTTTGTGCAAGAAAATACATTAAAAGTTCATTTGATATATCTTTTTGGTGTCTTTTCCTACTGAAATCTATTATTTTAGTATGTTTATGAGAAATATAGTATTTTAATATATTATTATAGTTTCCATAGCAATTAATTAAATAGATGCAGTTTTTTAAGTTAAATTAAGCTATTTTGGTAATATGTGACTTTTTGACTTATTTTGTTGTGTATGAACTTTAATAACGATTTGCTTGCTTTTGTTGACCTATAACACTATATTATTATGTATATTACTTGTTCAACAAGTATTGAATCATCATAATGCTTAATTTAATATCTTTCTCATCATTTTAAGCTAAAAAGAAAGAAAAAAGTCACTTTTTGGCACTCTTCCCAAGGTGATCAGCCACTAAGGTGTAATTTTGTCATTTTTGATGTTATTTTGTCTTTTGATACTTAATTGTACTTAAATCCTTGATTTAGGATATCCATGTGTCAAAATTTAGATTTTTAAGACTTTTTGCTGTATTAGGGACAAAATGGCCATTTTACCCTATTTATGAAGATTTTTTTATTTTTAACTCATTATTTCATGATATTTACTTCATTTTGAATGTTGCAAGACTCTCTTGGTGCTATGGTTTTGTTACTTGTGTTTTTTACCTTTTTGGGATTTTAGGACCGAACTTAGGGTTTTCGATTTGAGTTAGGGTTTTGAACCTCGTTCGTACTCTATATCCTTGTGGACTATCCGTCACTAATACTAGCGTCCGAGCAGGGTTGTTACAGGCACTAAGAGAGTGAGAGAGACTAGAAATTTGTATCATCAAAGTTCTCCAAGAGAACAAGAAGAAAGAAGAAAGAAGAAAGAAGAAAGAAGGAAGAAAGAAGGAGCCAAGGAAATTAGGAGACCTTGAGTGAAAGCTAAGTCCTAGTCTAGCTTCCACCATTATCTAATCTTTCTGAGGTAAGTAAATCCCCTAAAACCTTATGATATTCTCTCATATAATAGCCCTCAATCCATCTCTATAATCAACCGTAAGAAAAAGAAACGAAGATTAACTCTAAAAGGCGTTATAGATGTGGATAGTGGACTGTTTGTGTATAATCAAGCTTTACATGTGCTTGCATGTGTATATTTTTGAGTTTTATAGTTTAAATATGTTCTAGAGTTTTGGTTTGTATGAGTTTATGACATGCATGCAAAGAAAATACATCCAAAATTAACATAACATGAGCTAATTCTTCAAAACCCTAAATAACTTGATTTTCTTGGCTTACCAACTTTCTGCCACGAACTTTAAAATATCATAATTAATTGTAGAAAAAAGATCTTAAAGTGACTTTAATGTCCAGACCTAGATTTTTGAGTTCTCTTTCAACCAAAATTTGTTTGAAGAGATTTCGTTGGATAGAACTCCAGATATACTATGTTTGCCAAAGAGTGTCAAATTTTGACTACTCTGAGTTGCAGACCTAAAACCCTTACGCTAGAGTGAGAATCGAGCTTGGGTCAAAACATAAACCTTGTTGAGGACATGTTTATCTTACTGTCCACCAAGCATGAGCAAGACATATGAAGTCTTGATAGGTCAAAATACATCCCAAAGTCACCATTGAGATTCAGTGACTGACAGAGCTCTCTGTCACACCTTTTTGTGAGACCAAGAACCTAAGTTTTTAGAAGCCAAATCCAAAAGTGGTAAACATGAAAAATGTAGCTAACATAATAAACTAAATACTGAGAAACAATTAGCCCAAAATACGCTCAGATAGTACCCCAAACGTTTTGAGCATTTTCTGTTGAAAACCTGTTCTGGAGACCCTTTTTAGGATGACTGAACCCTTTTTATAAATTGGCCAAAATCACTATACTTTTCTAAATAACTTGCCTTAGTACAAAACATGAAACATGTAGTGGACACCTTAGAATCAAACCTCACCAAAAATCAGTGCCATAGCCCTTGAAATGATGCCCCACAACCGTGGCCAATAGAGGCACAATTTCAGTGTTTTTTCTCGGTAAAATGCTGAACGATTTTCACTTAAATAAAATAAATGATCCTTTTATCCTAGGATTTGACCTTAGTGTTAAACATAAAAGTTGTAGGAAATATTTTTATCTAGTTAGTGTTCAAAAATAAAAAATTAAATCCATGTCTAAATACTTCAAAATACTGTTATAACTTTAAAAATTGGTACTTGAACAATTAGATAAATTTGGCAAGTGTTTGAGTAGTGTGCCACCTTATGGAACTTGAATATATGGACTTTAAAAGATTTATGTGAATGATTGGTGTATGAAATTAATAATTTGATGATTAGGAAGCATGTTGATAGGTTGGATCCATGTCACATAAATTATAGCTTATGCCTCGTATACTTGTACTTTATGCTTTAGTAAGTTGTACCTTATGCTTTAAAGACTTGTACTTTATGCTTTAGTCTGTTGTACCTTATGCTTTAAAGACTTGTACTTTATGCTATGTTGGTTTGTGCGTTATGTCATGTTTAGTTTCATACCATGCAATTGTTAAGTTTTACTTTAAGATACTAGTTGTTGTACCACAAGTATCATTGCATTACACTTGGGGCATTTTGTGGGTTGCATCCTGTACATTGGTTTTTGGTTATTCCGTACCTTGGCCTTATTCGTGGGAATTTGGTTTCCGTTGCACCTTGAGTTATGGTTATATTATAGAAGTGGTGTTGACAATGGGCTATATACGTTCTAAGCCGTGTTACGTCCTGAGCCAAACAGTCGTTATACGCCGTTGTGATCGGGAACGCCGATGAACAGGAATCTAACGTACGAGAATGTAGTTGTACCATTCAGTTTATTGTATTTGATATGTTAACTTTGGGCCATGTACGTCCTGAGCCGTGTTACATCTTGAGCCATATCACTTCTTGAGCCGAACAGGCGCTATACGCCGCTATGATCGGGAACGCTGACGTACGGGAACATAATGGTGCCATACGGATTATCATATTAGGTATGATCGACTTTGGGTCATATACATCCTGAGCCGTGTTATGTCCTAAGCCGTGCCACATCTTGAGCTGAACGTCTGCTATACGCCGTTGTGATTGGGAATGTAAGTGTATGGGAGCCTAATGTACAGGAACCTACTGGTGTTACTCAAAATTCGATTGATTGATTCATAATCGGGTTGGGTATCTACATTGCATCCATTTGCACCACGCACTAGCACATTTATTTATGAACATGCTTACCCTGCTATAAATGTTAAATTTGTCTGTCTCAATGACTTTAAATTGTATTGGGTATTATACGATATGTATTATAAGATATTTTGTTGTGAGTTTGTTAGACGGTTTAGGAAATTTGCTTA
>JAUMHN010367870.1:0-17244 GCA_032360265.1 Heliamphora ciliata | reverse complement strand
AGGCTACGTCAGTTTACCTGATTGGTTAGAGGACAAGCCCCTTTGACCTCTTGAGCATGGAGGTTTGGTTATTCTCTCGGCTTTATTGAGGTTCTTTGGAAAATCTTCTTAGGTGAGTAGGTCATTTTTTGGCTAAGGTTTGGAGCTTTTCGAGGACCCAAGCTTCTGCAATATTTTTTTATGTTGTGTCGGATAACCAGTTCTTTTGCTAAATTGTTGTATATGTTGGTATTTCCTATCCATGCGGGTTGTGCGTGGAATATGATTTCTTTTGTTAGGTTCCCTCGTCGGTTCCGCAGGGGGTTGGGTTTTCTGTGTTGTAGGAGATTTTTTTACTGGTTACTCATGTAATTACCTAGGGTATGCCCCTTGAAAATTTGTATTTTTCTTTTTTTATGTTACAATTAATTACCTAAAAAAATAAAGAATTTCTTCCAACCTTCTCCTATATAAAGGAGCCTCCTTGTATTATTTTGAGATGATTAAAGTGAAGTGTAATTTTTTTTTTCTAGGTAAGTGGGGAGGGGGTAGGTAAAAAAAGGAATACATTTTAGTGAAAAAGAAATGTGTGTGCGAAATGTGGTGAGATTGTAGGTGCAAAATACATTTCGTGCTAGGGATACCGCGATACCCTGTTGATGGAGATTGACTAGGCTATAGCACAAAATCCATTTAGGGTTTTAACGCAAAGTGAGGAACTAGACCTGACGCTAGCAAATCTGGAGCAGTAACCTCTATATGAGGGTTCTCCGTCTGCCACTGTGCCGAGCCCTCCCTCTGAACGATCTCGGGCAGAACTGAACCAGATTTTTTCCGAGGCGCAAGTGTTGAGTAAGATACAGGAAGCACAAGTCAATTTTGACCAGACCCTATAATCTAAAATTAGTCGCTCAAAATCTGGTGTAAGCCCTATTCAGGAGGAGGTTTTTGATGACCTTCGGGTACGGCTAACGTTGCTAACAGAGTCGAATACGAGGCAATTGTTCTGTGGTGCCGATTCGCACTACGCGCCCTCTTGTGTCTCTGTTCTCGGGGCAGCAGAGGAGAAACTTGAGGAGCAATGTGTAGAGGACATTTGGAGCTCGAGTTTTCCTATGGAGTCTTATGTGAAGTCAAATGATACTGCAATTAAGAAGCTGGGAAGAGGAGTTTATGCTCAAAATGAACCTCGTCGGGCATAGTCTTCCAAGCCTCTTCCATTCAGGGGTAGGGGAGGTGGGCGTGTCCCATTTAGGGGAGGTGTTCAGCTGGGAGGTAAATATGTTTAGGAGCTAAGGGATCTTCATCGGGTTGAGCCTAGTGGAAGGGCTACTCGGTCTTGGGTTCCATTGGCAAAGCCGATTAGATCGGCAGAGGTGTCTAGAGGGAAAATTAATGTGGCTATTGACAATGTAGGTAAGGTGGTCGACAAATTACCGCAACCGAAATCTTGGGCCTCCTCACTTATGAACCGAAGCGTATCAAGTACTAACTTAGAATTTGTGGACCCAAACCACCCGGAGGTTGTTGAAATTACAGGCGATTTGATCGATGACAAATCTTGGGAATCTTGCTTAGTGGGTTATTTCCTAGACATCGACATGGCTTTTGGTCTGGTTAGAGCTACGGCTAGGACATTGTGGGGGCAAGAGAGTTTGGTGGATGTCTATGGTACTAACAAGGGATTTTACATTTTTAAATTTTGCGGTATAGAAGCTATAGATAATATCTTAGACAAGGGCCCTTGGCATTTTTCAGGTAGACTCTTGATTTTGAGATGATGGAAAAAGAGACTTAGGCTTCTAAAGAGGCTATACCTAAAATCCCTATTTGGGTCAAATTCCATGAACTGCCCCTTGAATTCTGGAATTCTGAATGTTTGAGTAGGATAGCTAGTGCAGTCGGTATCCTGCTCTACCTGGATAAAGCCACGAATACAAAGCAGTGCATCTCATATGCGCGAGTTTGTATTGAAATTGATGCTGCTAAATCGTTGCCTCATTCAATCTTGGTTAAATGTGAAGGGGATGTTGTGGTCGTTCATGTGGAATACCAAGGTTTACCCTCGGTTTGCTCTCGTTGTCAAGCCTTTGGTCATGACTTTAGTAATTGTAAGGATGTCCCAATGGAGTGACAGAATGGTTGGACCCGGGTTGGTAAAGGTAAGGAGATTGACTCAGTTTCTAATGCGGAGGTGCTGAGTAAGGTGCTGAAGGAGAATTCTAAAGAGGTTAGTGAGGACCACGCTGATTGGATCCACGTTAGGAAAGGTACGACTAGTACTCAAGTAGATTCATTTCTTAAGAAGACTGGCTCTAAGCCCCATGAGGTGAATCCTAACACAGTGGACGACCCAATTGGGTATGAGGGCACAGTGCGAGCATATATAGGAGATAAGGCAAAAGAGGTGGGTATTTCCCCAGCGATGATGGAGGTTCAGTAGATCCTCCCTCTACTGTAAAGTCTGATTCTAAGGGGGGAAACCATAAAAAGAAGAAGAAAAATAGCTCCGGCCCGACCCATTACTCCTTTTGCCAATAGCCTGGTGTGGGCTGTTTTTTTTTTGGGTAATTAACTGTAACATAAAAAAATTAAAAAATATATACATGTTTCCAAGGGCATACCTCAGGTAGTTACATCACCTACCAATATAACAAGAAAACAACTTTAACATCATGACCCACATAACCCTTGCTTGGCAGCGGGAGAAGTTATCTAACAAAGCATATTCCTCGCACAACCCGCATGGTTGGAAAGTAGACACAAAAAGGGGCAACACCAATCCAACAAAAGAACTGGTCGTCCAACACTAATAGACACAAATATCCTGCTAAAGCTCCGCTCCTCGAAAAGCTCCAAACCTTAGGCAGGAGAAGACATACTTTCCTTAGAAGTCCTGTAAAAAATCCTCTATAAGCTGAGAGAATATACCTTAGCAAAATAAAGACTCAGGCAATAGAACCACTAGGGATCAAAACACAGGTCCAAAGGACAACCAAAAGGTAACCATCAGAGGCCGATGAGCAAAGTACCAGAGGTAGATGGGCCCCTAGCCAGCCAAAAGAAGCAACGACAGATCAGCCCCAGAAACTCCAGCTCAAATCCTACCAAAACAAATTACCAACCTACCCTGCGCACAGGGTCGCCAAACAAAAGCGGTGAGAGACCCGTACAAATCAACAATAAGTAACGGGCAGAATAGCCCCTGAGAATCCAGCTAAGAGGAAACCTAGGCCATCCCAAAGGAAACTGTACCACCGGATCCAGACGAAGCAGACCATTAGCTAGAACCCCACTCAAAGAACCACCAAAAAACCTCCACCATAGGTACCCAGCTAGAAGTGCAGACAGATCCTCATCCAAACCAAACCAACCTCAACTCCTCAATAACCAACACACTCCCCGGAGGCAAGGGAGGAAAGGATAGGAGATAAGAAAGCTCAAGCAAGAAAGAACCAAAATGAACTTCCAACGAGAGGTACCAAGGAGTCGTCCAAAGAGATCTTAATTCAGAGATACCCATATAGATAACCACTTGGACAAAAAAAGGCCCACTAATAGCCTTTTAGCCCTTCATCACTATTTAGCTTAGCAACGTAATCATCAAGGTGGCGGAACCGACCAATTGGTCCACCACAAAATTACCAACTAGTATACAAAGCCAACACCTGCTCTTGCTTATCATAATAACACAGGAATATTCTATTGATGCAACAAGCCGACAAAAAAAAAATGCTGGCAATTAGCTTGTGCTCAACCCACTATGCAGCATAATATACACCAAACAATTTCCCACCATCACACCATTAGGACCCACATGCCACTAGCATTTAAAGCATTCCGTGGGTCGCACTTAAACTACCATATGGCGTTCGACCCACAAAATCGGATAAGCAGCTACAAACCGCACTAACAATTGAAAGGGCTCCACTAGAACCATGCCATTCAAATCCACTGAGCTTTAAAATAATCTAAAATTTGAAAACCACTTGGGCTCACTGGCAACCGGTAAAGAAAAAATTGATAAAGAGAACTCCAGCCATTACACCTGATCTGCAACGAAAGGAGTCCACAAGCGCAGCTAACTCACAGCCACGAGTCCCACAACACAACTGGATTAGAAGCAGACTTTGCATCCATAACCTCGATTTCACAACCAATGCTATGCACACTATTAACGCCAATGGTTTTACTTCAAGACCAGTTGGTTTGCATAAATCCAGCTCAAATTATAGGTGGAACAGTCTGAACACACTACCCCAAACCTGCGCATACACTTCCATATCAATACCAGCCCATCATTTTGAAACCACAAACGAGTTTCGAAAAACCTGTGCATTCAGATTTGTACGATAGATACCAACTGTTAAGACGCGCCCATAACACGTGGGATTACTCGTCTTCTACATTCAGCACAAACACTTCATCTTCTTCGCAAGAAAATTTGCTCAAAAACTTACTGTTTGTACAAAACCAGAAGTCGGTTTACCAAAACATCATCTTGTTCTTTCAAAGAGAAAAAAAACCAAACCAGCAACTTTCCCATCTTCAGCCATCAACAAAAATATAGAAGCAAACCCAGAGCCGGACTGGTTTTACAATTACACAGTTTAAATAGCGTAATCAGCCAGAACTTTGCAAAAAAAAATTTAATCTTCCTTCTCTAACTAAGCTGGATTGAAGTCATACAGAGCTAGAAATGATGCTTATTTCATCCAACTACAAAAATCCCTTAGAAGACCACAAAAACAACTTATACCTAGCCTATGAACCAGTCTACTTTTCGCAACAAACCGAGCCCCAAAGGGGATTGCGAACTCCAAAAGCAGCAGTGAAAGCCATCCACAGGTTTAAGTATACAAAACTGACATATGAAATCCAAAAGACTGAAGTTCGAAACAATATCTTTAGGTTGCGCAGAGATTAAAAGAAACCTTTACCATCCACTATAAAGGAGAACTCCGTACATATAACAATCCACATCGCCATAGAAAACCCAGATCATAGATACACCCCACCATTACCATGGGTATGATCCAAAGACAACTAGGAATGCTTGATCCAGTATCACCGCCAAAAGCCTTCGGGAGAGCTTTCTCTAGAGAGAGAAGCTCTCCCCCGTGTGGGCTATTTTTTCGGTGTATGATGTGAGTTTGTATCTTGGTTTTTCCCCCGCCTTGAGCAGGGGTGGGTGTTTTTTGTTATAGGTGATTTTTCTTTCCGGTCTCATGTAATCTCCTGGGGTATGCCCCTTGGAACCTTGTAATTCGTTTCTTTTCTTTTATGTTACAATTAATTATCCAAAAAAATAAAGAAAAAAGTGGGGAGGGGAGACCAGGATTTGAACCCTGGTCATAAGTGTGGGTATGAAAGCCCATGCCACTTGAGCCACCCTAACACTCGCAAATTGAAATTTTCTTTGAGAGCAAGTTTCTCTTATAGTTCTTGAGTGAATTAAAGGACTTGTCAAGGTTTCTTCCTTGTGGTATCCTAGCAACAATCTTGGTTCTTGAAACAAGAGTTCAACGGGTCAAGATTTGTTCCTTGACTTGATTTTGACGTTCTTGGGTTTATTTCAATTTTTTTTGGGTAATTGTTTATTTCAATTGAGTTTATTTCAATTTGTTCGTGGGATCGAGGGGATTCAAATCCGTATGGGAATCAAGGTCGTCTTAGAGATGGTGGATAGACTCTCACAGATCCGTTGCAAGTCCCAGAAGGGCATATCACAAGATCAAGAGCAAAAAAGACCAAGGATACAATGCAAGGATTAGTGTAATCTGTCTGAACCGAACATGCCAATTTATTATACAAGAATCCACCGTTTAAGATGGGATCAGAAGAAGAAGAACCTGTTCCACTTCATGAGATACAAGCTAAGGAGGGAAGCACAACCTAATGTTTTGGATTTTAATATTCATGCTTATGGGCTTGTTGGACTATTTAATTTGTTGGGTTTTGCTTTTAATTATTATAAGAAGAATAAGGGTTTGGGCCTAAGTAATTTCGGCCATCCCATGATTGGGTTTAGTTAAGTTTAGTTTTGACTAGCACATGTTGTCCCATATTGCTTAGAAATAAGAAATTTCTTCCAACCTTCTCCTATATAAAGGTGAGGTGCCTCCATGTATTTTTTTGAGATGAATAAAGTGAAGTGCAATTTTCTCTTGTAGTTCTTGAGTGAATTAAAGGACTTATCAATGTTTTTTGCTTGTGGCATCCTAGCTACAATCTTAGTTCTTGAAACAAGAGTTAAACGGGTCAAGATTTGTTTCTTGACTTGATTTTGACGTTCTTGGGTTTATTTTAATTTGTTTGTGGGTTCAATGGGATTCAAATCCTTGCGGGTTCACATCATTTGGTATCAGAGCTCAGGCTTCAAATTAGGTTTATCTATCCTTTTACGTTCTTTGTTTTGGGTTTTTGTCGAGGCATTTCCTAGGTATCGTTCTTATCTTTCTTATTTCTTGGTTTTTATTGATCCTTGTCCTCTCTTAAATTTTTGTTCCTTCTTGTTTAGCGTCGTTCTTGATTCTTGTCAATTCCTTGTTTTTAATCTTTGCTTGAGTCCATTTGTTTTTATTCCCTTGTTTAAAAAAAATGGATCAATCAATATTTTGTTGGAGGCCACCTTTTGTTATGATTCCGAAATCCATATCTTGTGTTGAAGTCAATATTTTTTGAGATTAATCAATCAATCAATCAATATCTTTTGAGATGAATCAATCAATCAATATCTTTTGTTAAAATCTTGTGCTGCATAAGGAGGGTGGCTAGTGTTTGAGTTGGCAACATATTCTAGGGTTTCTGTAGGGTTTTAGCCGAACAAAAAAAGTGGCAGCAGCAGCATTCTATGGTTTTGGCAGTGGTGTGATAGGGTTTACCAAACCTTATTTTAAAAAAAAAAATAGAAGAAGTTGTTTTTTGGCAATAGATATGCAAGTACTTTATGTGGCTAATATAGTGAACCTTGTTTTCCAATTGTTTGCGTATATCATCATTTCGTATATTATCGTTGGTTTTTTCCGTTTGTCTTTTCCTCTCCCCAACGGCCGTATATTTCGTGTCAATTTTATTCCCTTTTGTTTGTTGGACCTATTGGTAGTTGGGACAATACAAGTTGTTCCTTGGTTGAAGTTCAATTTTTTTTGGGTAATTAATTGTAACATAAAAGAAAAGAAAAAAATGTATATGTTTCCAATGAGCATACCCCAGGTAGTTACATCACGTACCAACATGACAACAAAACAACAATAACAACACAAACCACATACCCCCTGCTTAAAAAAAATTCAGCAATGGGGAGAGCTTCTCTCTCTAGAGAAAGCTCTCCCCAAGGCTTCCATGAGGAGAATCTGATGTTGCTGGTAAGGGGAGGCTGTTTAATCTGCCCTAACGTGAAGAATTGTTATGATGAGAATGTGATGCTGTGTTCGAGGGATGGAGTGGCTCCTCATCGGCTATCTCATCTCCTCTGTAGATTAAGGTTTTTCTCTTTTTAGCTTCGGCTTTCTTCGCAATTGATTTTGCTCCTATAATGTTCTGTGCCCGATTATCCTTGAGCTCACAGTCATGAGCTATTTATTTACCATGTCTACCCTCCATGGAAGTTTGGCGCTACTTTAGTCTATGGGTTTGCTTAACCAATTTGGGTTTTCATAGAGTATATTGAAGACCCTTATTTTGTTCAATCTTGTGGTTGCTATGGTTTTTTTTTTTTTGAGATTGTTTTGTTGTTCGCAAGTGAAGACGAGTTTTTCTTTATCTAAGGATGAATGTTATTCCTGAACCTAAATCTATTTTGACGACTTTTCTGGTATGATCAATGGTGATCAATCAGTTGTCTGGAGTAGTTCTGAATCTAGCATGCTCTGGACATGGTGGATTTCTTGTTTTTAAAAGGTCATATGTTTAGATTTGGTGCATTTCCAGCAAACCGGAGTGTTCCCTTGTATTTGATTGCAAGCTAGGGAAGACAAAGTTGGGTGTACACGTGTTATTTGGAGCGTGAGGTTGTTGTGTATTGTTCCCACTTGGAAACTAGCTGCTTGTTTTAAACCATGGGTTTGGAAACCATGGGTTGAAATTAATGTCCCCACTTGTTCAGGTAGTGGGACCCGTTTGTGGTTCAAGTTTGGCGCCTTCAGTGGCTTAAGAGGTTTACTTTTGAAAAATGGGACCCACGGTGAGAATGAAAAGGCTGAAACCGTGGGGTTATTTGGTTTGGACACTTGTGGTTTGGATCTCAATCGTGGACACTAACGAATGGGTTTCAAAAGCCACATGATAGATTTTGTTGTACGTTGGTGTTGTGAGCCCACAAGTCATTGCAAATGGATGGCTTGGTGGGCAAGGGAGCCAAATTTTAGAGATGGTTATAGCTTGGTGATCGTCACTGGGCTTTGTTTTGATCCTCATTTATTCTTATCAGATCTTTATATTGTTCAGGAAGTGTTCGATTTCTCACTTGGTAGGACACGAAGATGGGCTCGATGGTTGTCCAAGCAAAGGTTTTCCTGCCTAGAGAATCAGTTTCTTTGATCCCAAACAGCCAAAAATTTACGATGTGTGTGAAATTTACGGTGCGACCTACGGTGCGAATTAATTTTTCCTGCTAGGGTTTCTTCTTCCATGATCAAATGGTGAGCCACCCGGAGCAAGATGCGAGCCCTCCTAGGGTGTCTTCTCCTACGGCGGCGCGACGACAACAACCTGTGATACCAGAGGTGTTTGCGCCGTCTTCCCCTTTTTGAAAAAGGATGCCTCTCAAGTTAAGCAAAATTTTTCAGGATGCCAGTAATGTGCAGAATGTCTTCTCTAATCTTAATGAAATGGTGGAGAAGGAGGTGCGTAATGTTTGGGAAGGACTTAAACCTTTTAACTCAGAAATGCTCGAAGCCCTAAGCGCTCGATTTTGACGGTTAAAGGGATTAAGCCCAGGTAAACTTCGGTCGGCTGTTACGTCTTCTCTACCTGTGGTTGAAGGCGCCAACCCAAATGAATCAAGTTGTGAATCTGGGGGGGAGACAGAGTTGGACCAAGCCACTCTTATGCTCTGCATGGCCCACCATGACAAGAGTTTAGCGGAAGGCCGCATTGAACGAGTGATGCCAACGGGAAGGAGAAGGAAGGAGTTACAGCCACTAGGGGCAAAGACAATCAGATGGGAAACAGCTCTATGTCAAATGCTCAATCTTCTCAAAAGGAGGAAATTGCGAGTGATGCCAACAGGATTGAGGGCCCTGATGAAGGTACACCAAGTCAGCTCTCTAAGAAGGAAGCAATTGGGCCTACTCTGATTGATCGATCCCCGGTAACCAAGAGCAAATTTGTCCAGTGCCGTGAGCAGGTTAGGGTTGAAGGCCAAGGTACTGCGGTAGAACCCTTAATCCTATTGGAGGACAGTGAACCAGAACAAGTTTCTTCAACTCCCAAGGGCACTGCTGATAGAAAGACCAATAGCAGCAAGAAGAAAAAGAAAAGGTCTCTCCATTAACACTTTTATTTTTTATATGTCTAAAATAATTTCTTAGAATATTAGGGGCCTTAATAGTAGTATTAAGCAAAATGAGCTAAAGAATTTTGTTTGGAATCACCACCCTAAAATAATAGCTATTAATGAAACCAGGGTCAAAGAAACTAAAGCTAACTCTATTTTTGGAAAAATCTGGCCCGGGTGGAAATTTGCTCATAACTATTCTTTTCGTGTTTTGGGTAGATTATGGGTTTGCTAGGACCATCATTTTGTTAAAGTTTATGTTCTTGATACTGGGGATCAATGGATTCATAGTAAGGTCAATTTTGTGGAAGAAAATGTTTCCTTTTGGGTCACCTTCGTGTATGGTCTCAACACCCCGGGGGAACGGTGTAGGTTATGGAGTAAGATTAACTCTCTTACTCTTAGGCTCACCAGTTCTCCTTGGTTATTGTTGGGCAATTTCAATGCTGTTAGATACCCTTACATGAATTTTGGTGGGTGTGACAAGTGGGCTGCCCATATGGATAACTTTAATAAATGTCTGTATGCGGCCGAGCTCGATGACCTTAGATATGGTGGTATTCAATTTACTTTGTCTAATAATCAAAAAGAAGGGAGCTTCATTAAGACTAAGATTGATAGAACTCTTGTTAATGAGGCCTGGGTGTCTACTCTGCCCCAAACAAATGCTCTTTTAATTACCCAAATCATGCTAGAATTGAGATTTTTCTTAACTTCGATGGTTATAAAGCTAGAAAACTGTTCAAATATTTTGATTTCTGGCCCAAGAGCCCTCTCTTCATACCTCTGGTTCGGGGGGTGTGGCAGGAGAAAGTTGAGGGTTCTGATATGTTTCAGGTTACCAAAAAGTTTAAAATGTTGAAAGCTAAGGTGAAGCAATTGAATAAAGAGTCTTTTAGTGAGTTATCTGCTCATGTTGTGGCTCAGAAAGGTGTTCTTGAGGACCTTCAGGTTAGATTGGATAAACACCCCAATGACCACCTCCTCGCGAGTCAGGAGCGGGAAGCTTATAAGTCTTATATGGATTTGAGTCTGGCTGAGGAGAGTTTCCTCAAGCAAAAAGCTAAAATCCAATGGCTGAATCTGGGTGATCAAAACTCTAAATTGTTTTTCAAGTCCATCAATTTTCAGCGTAATAAATCTCAGATTTCTATGGTTATGAGTGATGATGGTACGATTTATACTGACCGTCAAGATATATCCGATCATATTGTTGGGTACTATAAGAACCTTTTGGGCTCTGCTTCGTCTTTCCTGGGGATTAGTGTTGGGGACATTCGTGCCCTCATTAGGCGCAAGTTGTCTCCCCAGAGTGTGGAGGCTATGGTTGGTGTGGTTACTTCTGAGGAGATTAGACAGACTATGTGGTCTTTGAAAGCTAACAAGGCTCCTGGTCCTGATGGCTTTTCTGTGGGGTTTTTCTAGGGTGCCTGGGAGGTTATGGGTGATGATGTCAGTAGAGCTATCAAGGGGTTTTTTGATTCGGGGTATATGTTGAGGGAAGGTAACACGACCCTCATTGCCCTTATTCCCAAAGTTCCCAACCCTTCTTCAATTAAGGAATATCGTCCTATATCCTGCTGTAACACTATCTATAAATGTATCTCTAAGATCATTGCTAATCGGATTAAGGGGTGTTTGCCTGATATTGTCTCTCCCTCCCAATTGGCCTTTGTTAAGGGTAGACGCATTGCAGATAATATCTTTCTTTCTTAGGAATTTCTTAGAGATTATCACAAACAGAACAAAGGTCCTAGGTGTGAACTTAAAGTCGATCTTATGAAAGCATATGATAATGTTAAGTGGGATTTCATGGAGGTTGTTCTTAAATGCATGGACTTCCCTGGTAAGATGATCAATTGGATTAGAGAATGCACAACGACCCCCAGCTTCTCGGTTAGCATTAATGGGGAGCTCAATAGCTTCTTCCCAGGGAAGAAAGGCCTTAGGTAAGGTGATCCATTGTCCCCTTACCTTTTTTTCATGGGTATGGAGGTTTTGTCTGATCTCTTCCATAAGTATACCATTAGATGCCTTTTAATTATCACTGCAGATGTAGCAAGGATAAAATTGTGCACCTTTGTTTTGCTGATGACCTTATGGTTTTTTCGAGAGCTGATGTTCCGTCGGTTAAGGTCGTTAGGAAAGTGTTAGATGATTTTACTAGATTGGTCGATCTCTCTCCTAGTCCTCCCAAAAGTGATGTATACTTTTCAGGTGTGGAGGGTCATACTAAGCAAGACATTCTTGATACCCTCGGCTTTCAGGAGGGTCTGCTGCCTGTGCGGTATCTAGGGGTTCCGTTGATTACCACGAAGCTTGCCTACAAGGATTGTAAGCCCCTTATTAATAAGATTGCTAAGAGAATTCAAGCCTGGACTAGCAAGTTTTTATCCTATGCAGGTAGACTCCAATTAATCGGATCTATTCTGTTCTCTATGCAAGTCTATTGGTCTTCCTTATTTATTCTCCCCAAGAAGGTGTTTAAGGAGGTGGAAAGCCTCTTGGGAGCCTTGTTATGGAGTGGTCCAGAGTTGAAGTCTTCGAGAGCTCAGGTGTCGTGGGAGGAGATCTGTGTTCCTTGTAAGGAAGGGGGCTGGGGCTCAAATCCCTTATTATGTGGAACAAAGCCGCAGTGGCTAAGCATATCTGGTTTCTCCTCTCTGAGGGGACATTTCCCTCTAGTGTATGTCGATTAAATCCAATATCCTCCGAGGTAATTCCTTCTGGGCAGTTAAGATCCCTCAATCAGCTTCTTCGTGTTGGCCAAAGCTCCTTCCGCTTCGGCCTATGATCAAACTCTTCATTAAATACGAGGTCGGTGATTACGGGCACGTTCCTGTGGTTTGATCCTTGGCTTCCGTTGGGATCTATTTTTGAGGAGAGGGGTCCTCGCATTATATATGATTCGGGGCTTGATCGCATGGCAAAACTCCAAAGCATTGTTAATGGTTACACTTGGAGATGGCCATCTGCGGTCACCATGGACCTTATCGATATGGCTAGGGAGGTTCGGTTCCTACCTAATGCTTCTAGGCCTGACACCATCCGCTGGCTTCTTAATGGTGAGCACTTTTCTATAGGTTCCTTAAGTGAGGCTACCCGTGATCCTTAGCCTTGTCCTGTGTGGCGTAACCTTGTCAAGTTTAAGCATCATATCCCTAGGGTTAGTTTCATTCTCTAGATAGCCATTAGGGGTCGTCTTAATACTGGTGATAGACTCAGGTTGTTTGGTATCAACTGTGACTATGATTGTAGTCTATGTTCGGGTTTCTTGGAGTCTCACGGTCATCCTTTCTTTAACTGTAATTTTGCCCGTCAGGTGTGGTCTAGTGTTTTAGGCAAGTGTCATCTTGTTTGTACCGAGTCCACCTGGAGGGACAGGTGGTATCGTTTTGCGAGTGGGGGTGGGGGGTCCGCCCTTAGTTCCATGATCCATAAATTAGCGTTCTCTATTTCTATCTATTGTATCTTGCAAGAGCGTAATTTTCGTAAATTCCAGGGTAAAAGTTGCGGCCCTAAGGAGGTTACTAAGGAGATTTGTGCGTTATCGAGGGGAGGATTTCCTCTAGACATCGGGTCCCTGATTGTCCTATCAATCGGGATATTAAAGAGAGCTGGGGTGTTTCCCCAGATATTTTTGGTACTAATTGTTAACTGCCCTCCTTTTTGTAGTGGTGGGCCAGCTTTTCAAGTGAGGTTTGGAAAAAAAAAATTTCGAGTGTTGAGTTATACACTTTTTGAGCGAGTGATGGAGAGGTTTCTAACTCCTATTACCTGTAAGCTCTTTCTTTCTGTGCAGATCAGCATGGAAGGTGTAGAGGAGCTGTGCGTTTTGGGTTGTTTTGTTGTTGAGGGTTGTGTGATACAATATCCTTGTGTAAGGATTGTGTGTTTTGCGAGTTTTGCCCCTTCCTCCTCCTTGGAAGGCTGAGTGTTTCACCCATATGTGCATGTGTTATGAGGGTTTCTAATCTTTATCCAATGCAAGTTTTTGTTGATTGTGCAGGTTTTCGTGGAAGGTTAGGAGCATGAGCAAAACCGATACTAAGCTAAACCGATACTAAGCTAAACCAAGCACCAGCATTAACTTGCAACCTCAAAAGAAATCGTAGCAGTAAAACCCAGATCAGCAGAACAATATCACAGAGAAACAGATTCCCACTAAACACAAAGAACAGAAAAGATGGCAGGCCCCACATTCGCCAACAAATAGGAACATCCACCCTAACACCACATGACAGATGCTATGGACAGTCCCCAAAGCTAGGAGAACAAAACAAAAAACTCACAAACCCTATGTACAAAGGGAAAAGGCTATGAATAACCCTCCTTGCTAGGAAACAAAAAGGAGAGATCCACAAAAGAGAAGCCAAAGAAGCCATCACGAGACTCAACAACCTCACCGTCGGGACTTCTTCCGTTTCAGATAGGTAAAAGCACAGGACCTGAGATTCAGATAGGTAAAAGCACAGGACCTGAGATGCATAGAGAACCCATAAGAAGCCAAGTAAAGTGAAACACACACATCTAGAGACCTCACACGCTCCACATAGGTGTATCACTCCACACTCCAACAATGAGATAGAAGCAATTCTCACAGCCGGAGATGCAACTCTCACATTTCAGATTGGCTCTCAGCTTCGGTTTTCAGCTTGATGTTTGGGGCTATTGGGGCAGGCCTATTTTATGGCTGTTTATTGTTCTCGGTCCTGTGGACCTTCTACTGCACATTAGGCCGTTAAAATTGTTAGTGGTAGGCTATTGCAGCTATTTTCTTTGCTACGGTTTCTCCCTGCTTGTTTCTGTTCGTTTCCTTACTGCTGCGGGTGTTGAACATGGTAGGTCTTAGTTTGGGGTTTTGCCTTGTTTTGTTCTTGTTTGGGCTATTTTGTTTGGGCAGGATTGTGCGCTATCTGCTATGGTTTTTTCTTGTCTATTCCCCTTTTAGTCTTTTGGTTTAAGCTTCCATATCTTGGTTTTGTGTTTGTTTCTTGTTTGGTTGGTTCCAGCTTAGCCTAAAGCCATTTCTACTTTGTTTGGTTTCGACTTAGCCTAAAGCCTTTTTTTTCGTAGATTCTGGCTTTGCTTTTGTTGGTGGTTTGTAAGGCCTGGGGTATGCCCCTTGTATTCGTGTTTCCTTTTTTCTTTTTTTATATCACATTCAATTACCCAAAAAAAAAGAATCAATTTCTTTGACTTCTTTAGCTTGTGGGGTTTTGATGCTTTCTGAGATAATTTGGGGATCAATTTGACTTCTGAGGAGTTTTTGGGGCCTGTCATTTCATGGTTTATGATGCCTACTTTTGGCTGGACCACCACCTTGTCTCATGCCAGATGTCTTGTTCTTTTGTTCTTATCTGAATTTCGAAGCCTATTACCCTTTGAGGAGCTAATCTTCAGCAGAGATTAGGAGTTTTAGTAGTCTGGTTTGCTAATGAGTTTTGGTCCTTTATTTGTACTTTGGTGTTCTTGTCCTATCCATGCGGGTTGTGCATGGAATTTATTTTATTAGGAGTTCCCCTCCTATCAAGCGGGGGTTGGGTGTGTTTTGTTATTGTGTTATTAGGTTTTTTGTTTCCTTTTGGATATGTTAGTAAGTGATGTGACAACCTGGGGAATGCCCCTTGGAAACATGTATATTTTTCTTTTTCTTTTATGTTACAATTAATTACCCAAAAAAAATCCTGCTTGACAGCGAGGGAAAACTATCTAACAAAGCATATTCCACGCATAACCCATATGGATGGGAAACAAACACAAAAAAGAGAGAAAAACCAATCCAGCTAAAGAACTGGTCATCCAACACCAATAGACACAAATATCCTGCTAAAGCTTGGCTCCTTGAAAAGCTCCAAACCTCAGGCAAGAGAAGACATACTCTCCTCAGAAGTCCTGCAAAAGATCATCTATAAGCTGAGAGAATATTTCCAAGCCAAATAAAGAATCTAACAACAGAATCACCAAGGATCAAAACACAAGTCCAAAGGACAATTGAAAAGAAACCATCAAAGGTCGATGAGCAAAGTACCAGAGGTAAATAGGTCCCTAGCCAGCCAAAAGAAGCAATGACAGATCTGCCCCAGAAAACTCCAGCTCAAATCTTGCCAAAACAAATTACTAACCTACCCTGCGCACAGGGTCGCCAAACATAAGTGGTGGGAGACCTTTACAAGTTAGCAGTAAGTTATGGGCAGAACAGCACCAGAGAATCCTGCTAAGAGGAAACCTAGGCCATCCCAAAAGAAACTCTACCACCAGATCCAGACGAAGCAGACCATTAGCTAGAACCCCACTCAAAGAACCCCCAAGTTGAAGTTCAATTAGTTCTTAAAGAACTTGTAAGGAAAACAAGAGCAGTAAAAGGAAAGAGTGGGTGAGCTTATTATCGAGAAAATGCCAAAAGAGTGCATACACGAGTGGAGTTACCTTATTTGAGTTCAAACACGAAAGGGAGTGTGTGAGAAATTATTTATAACATTTGTTTGTTTCTGTAGTTTCAAATAAATGTCTTCCAAGGCTAAAGGTTCCGATGAGCGAAGAGAGCCACTCATGTTACAGGCTATATAGCAACAATTTGAACGCATGAACGTGGTGTTTAATGAAATTCGAGATCGGATGGATAGGTAAGACGCTGTTATTGCTACATGGCGTGAAGAATGAAACCAAAGAAGGCAAGATGAGCGTGCTTCTGATGACGACCAGGTGGTTGAATTTTTTTTTTGGTAACTAATTGTAACATAAAAAAGAAAAATGTACAAGATTTCAAGGGGAAAACCCCAGTTTTTTAAATAAAAAAAAAAAAAAAAAAAGAATAATAAGCAAATTAACCCAAATAACCCCCCCCCCCCCCGCCCCGCATGGGTGCGGGGGAGAAATGCTAACCAAACAAAAACCACAAACAACTCTCATTGATAGAACTACCAACTTAAATGACGAAGAGATGGTTTCTTCTTTTTCTAACCACTAGACGGCTTAGACTGCTTACTCCCTGCCTCCTGTTGAGAGGGAGAAATAGAAGCTTCATACTCACCATCAACAGGGGTCCACACGTCTTTAATCTCACTATTTCCCTCATCCGAAAGGGCTTGGAAGGAATTTGGCATTGTGAAGTCCATAATAGTGGTAGCGTCTTCAGGCACCTTAGCCGCAACCCCTTTCGCCTTGCTCAAAACAACTGCACTGGATGCCAAAAAATCCTCCTACCCGTTATCAGCCCGAGTCCGATCGTTCTAGCGCTCCATAGGAGAGTCCTTGCACTTACTAAGTTCATGACCGATTACGGGGCTACAAACATCATTAGGGTTGTGCATCACTTTGGTACTTACTTCGAGGGAGGCAGCACTCCCTTTGTTTAAAGCTTCCAATACTCTATGGTGTACCATGGGATCCATTTTAGGTATCTCATCTTCACTGACTTGCTCCCCTTTAGTGATCACCGATTCAAGGGTGGGGGAAGGCATAGGATTGCATTTGTGGCCAAACACTTTACAAATTGTGCATTTGGGAGGGATCCATTGATACTCCACCCGAGTAGCCACCCCATATCCATTGATCTTCACTAACACCTCATATGGGAGTTCATCCCTAGTGGAAATATCAATACACACCCTAACAATCTTGCTAAAACCTGAGGCAGTGGAACATTCCAACAAGAATTTGTGAAGTTTAACCCACACTGGAATTAAAGATGGGTGAGCTGTAGAGGGTACAAACATTCTCTTCCATTCTGTCAGTACCAAATAGCGCTTGGAAAAGAAATATGG
>JAUMHN010367869.1:0-41035 GCA_032360265.1 Heliamphora ciliata | reverse complement strand
TTCATAATCAAAACAGCCCCTAGGTTTCCAACTACAACGCCTTTTCGGTTTGATTTCGGTTCTTGATTTTTGAGGGGTTTAAGGGGTGTGCTGGGGGGATGTTTTGAGGGATATTAGATACAAGGTTTAGAGGTTTTACTTACATGTTTTGAGAGATCAAAGAATGGTAGAGGGTTGATATGGACTTAGCTTTAAAACCATAGTCTCTAAAGACCCCTTTCTTGGATCCCTCCTTCTTCTTCTTCTTTTTCTTCTTTCTTCTCTCAAACCCTCAAGAACACTCAACTCACTCTTTCTCTCTCTATACGCACGAAATTTTGAAGGGGAGAGAGTGGTATTTGGCTTGGTTTAAATAGGCAAAGGTTAGGGGACAAAGGGGAGATAAGAATTTAATTAAGGTACTCTTTTGTTTCCTTTCTTCCTCACACATCACATGGGCTCATTAATGTAGTTCAAGCTTTAAATGACAAAAATCAGATTTTGGGAGGCTAAAATAAAGCTAGGGTCAATTTGGGGGGACAAAAATCTGATCCCCCATCAATCAAAGGGTTTGCCTCGGTTTTCGTACCCCTATTGTGTAAGAAAATGCATTAAAAGTTAATTTGATATATCTTTTTGGTGTCTTTTCCTATTGAGACTTATTATTTTTGTATGTTTATGAGAAATATAGTATTCCCATGTATGATCATAATTCCCATAGTAATTGATTAAATAGATATAATCTTTTAAGTCAAATTAAGCTACTTTGGCAATATTTGATTTTTTGACTTATTTTATTGTGTATGAACTTTAATAATGATTTGTTTGTTTTTGTTAACATATAACACCATATTATTATGTATATTACTTGGTTAACAAGTGGATCATCAAAATGCTTAACTTAATACCTTTCTCATCATTTTAAGCTAAAAGAAAGCAAAAAGCCACTTTTTGGCACTCTTCCCAAGGTGGTCGGCCACTAAGGGATATTGTTGTCATTTTTGGTGTTATTTTTTCCTTTGCTACTTTATTGTACTTAAATTCTTGATTTATGGTATTCACGTGTCAAAATTTAAATTTTTAAGACTTTTCGAGCTTAACTCTTGTGTCAAGCAACTTGGTCTTATAACCTTGAGTTCTTAACCTCAATATTCGGGTTTTAATATATGCTTGTGTGTTTCTCCCTCTTTTCAGGGTCTCGGGCTCGAAAGGTTAAAGGATCGGGCCGGTTCTTCTTACTGAACTTAGGTTCGAGATTTTGTTTCTTTTGAAATGTTCTTGTTTTTTTATTTGTATCTTGATTTCGGGTTATTACAGAAGGTGTTGGTACCGGTGGTGATGATGATCATCTTCTACTAGAGGGAAGAGGCGCGCCGAGCATGCCGAAGAATTTTGATCCAGGGACCTACATCCCGCTTCTTCACCAATTGCGGAAGCAGACCATTAAGAGGTTTATTCTTCCAGACGTTGTTAGTATAGTTGGCTATTTTCGGCCTTCAACAAAATCGCTGGAGTCTGTACCCCTATTTTGTTTTATGTATGGTCGAGGAATTTGCCTAGTGTCTCCGCTCTCCTCATCATCGGACTTAGCACTAGTAGACTTGCTAGACTTCATTTGGCAACCCTAATAAGGTATACGGCCTCACTTGTGTACAATCATTTCATGTTTAGTTTGTTTCCTGCATAAAAAGCTTTTTATGTTGCATGCAGGGTTTATAGGGTTGCTTGGGGCCTAAGCCTTATTGGTGCTCGCAGAGCGCTTGAGCACTCCTTAGCGCTCGTTAAGCGCTTGAGCATCTCTCTTCTAGAGAGAAGCGCTCGCTCAGCTCTCACTTGGCGCTTGAGCACCCCTTTGCCATCTTTCCAGTGTTGAGCGCTCTCTAGGTGCTTGAGCGCCCTTAGAGTCCCTTGTTTTTCTAGAGGACATTGCTCGCTTGGCGCTCGCAATGCACTTAAATGCTTTATGAGAGTGCTTGAAGGCACTTGTAAAGCGCTTAAGCCCTTTTGGATGATGAGTCAATGCACTTGTTGAGCGCTTGAGTGCCCAGACTTGTTTAATTAACCAATCCTGGTTGAGCCCTATTTGGTATTTAAGCTTAACAAATTTTTCCATTATGTTTAAAGGAGTGCCTTCTGTACATTTAAGGAGGCTACTTTCTCTCTCTGAGTGCAGAGCATTTACTCCTTCATTTTCGCTCCATTTTGTAGCAACTTAAGTGTATTTAAGTGCATTCAAGAGTGTTTCAAACACTTTAGGTTGTGTATTCTACATAAAATCACATTTTTCATATACACTCATCTTCACATCATTCACACGCTTGGACGGGTTAACTCAGAGCCGTCACCAAACGGAGAATGGGCCGTTAAACTCGTGATTGCTATGGAATCGATAAGGTGCTCAGAGTGCTAAGTCAAGAAGTGGAGTTAGGTCTACATTAGGGTAATGGTTGTAATCCCTTTCTCGTTGTGTTTCTTGTACCCTTGTTGATTCATAATGGATTATTGTGTGTTGGTGCCAGTGGTATACCCTAGGTTTTCTACGTTAAATCTCTTGTGTTTTGGTGGATGTGTTTTTGGTTTTTATCTTTGTCATTAAAAGAATCAAAAACTTTTATTAAAAAGAAAAAATTAATTTTTTATTGGCCTATTAACCCCGCTCTAGGCTCAATCCTTCAGCTTTTAGCTTTTTCAATTGGTGTCAAAGTAAGGTTGTCTCGTAGTTGGCTTAACCGCAGAAGTAAGTTCCTTTAGTAGCCATGACCTCAGAGTTGGGCAGAGAGGGTACCTCCACCACTAAGTTTCCCTATTTTGATGGCAACAACTAACCCTATTGGAAGGCGAGAATGATGGCTTTCTTAAATTCTATGGGAATCAGAATTTGAAGATCCGTTCTGTACGGACACGAAGCCCCCACTATTGAAGATGCCACTACCAAAGTTGTTAAATTGAAAATCGACACCGAGTGGACCCAAATTGATAATGAGTGTTCTGATTTTAACTACAAGACTTTAGGTGCTATTCACAATCCCCTTAGTCCTAATGAGTTTAGTCGTATTTCACAGTGTGACATTGCGAAAGAGGCATGGGATATCATACAAGTCACGCATGAGGGCACTCAAACTGTGAAGACCTCTAAACTTTAAATGTTGACCTCTAAACTACTGGAGAAGTTTAGGGCAGAAGTTACTGCCATAGAGGAGAGTCATGATATTGACTCTATGAAGGTTGAAGAACTGGTAGGCAAACTCCAAACTTATGAAATCAACCACTTGTCCTTTAAGAAAACCTCTTCTAGCTCTAGCAAAGGCATAGTCTTGGAATTCTCTCATGTTGACACCCCTAAAAGAAATGATGAAGAAGAGGATGTTAATGAAGAAGAGTTTGCCATGCTTGGTAAAAAAAACTTCGAAAGTTTGTTAGGTTTAAAAAGGCAAATAGTTCCAATCCTTCCTCTCCTAAGTTGTCTTTTTCAAGCAAGAAGTTCACTTCTAGTGGTAGTGAAAAATGTAGTACCTCCTTTAGTTCTAAGAAACCCTGAGGGATCCAATGTCACAAATGCCATGGGTTTGGTCACATGCAAGCCGAGTGTGCCAACACCCTCAAAAGGAATGAGAAAAAGAGCTTCACAGTTACTTGGGATAAGGGGACTGAAGATGAAGAAACTCATGAGAGTGAGTCGGAATAAAGTCGATAAATCCAACTTTGCGGTGTTAGTAGCCACCATAGGACATTCTGACCACTCTAGTTTGGCCATCAATAATGATTCCTCCCATATAAGTTGTGGTCAAGGTGAATCTCTAGCCACTTAGTCCCTAGATGAGTCTAGTGAAGAAGGTGAGGGTAATGATGATGATGAGATTGAGTCCATCCATGATGCTTATGATGAACTTGTCAAAGAGTGTCTAAAACTCAAGAAAGATAAACTAAAAATAAAGGTGAAGTTCAAAACTCTAGAGAAGGAAATGAGCTTTCTAAAAAATGAAATGAGTGAAAAGACCTTAGAAATTGAGAATCTTAAAACTCACAAAGCAAACTTGTCTGATAAGTTTGCTCACATTGAGAAAGAGAGACTTGAATACCTAGGCGAGTTGACAGTTGATAAGTCTAGGATTCTTAAACTTGAGAAAGACCTATCTGAATTTAGCTCCATGATAAAGAGGAGTGAAGCGGCTTCTCGGATCACTAAGTTGCCTTCCACTTTCAGAAATAAGAGCGGTTTAGCGTACTTAGACCCACCATCCTTGAAGTCTAAGTCTACAGGTGATCCTAAGAAGGTTGTTTGTTAGTGCTTCTAACACTCCCACATCATCCACTCCTCCTAATCCAGGTATCAAGAGTGAGAGAATTGTTCGTAAGAAAAAGGATGTGCCCACATGTCATCACTACGGTATTCTAGGCTACATACAACCTAATTGCTTTAAACTCATGAACAAAAAGGTCTCTAGAAGTCCTCCGAATAGTCCATCCATCTTGGGAAGACCTATGCATCAACCAAAAGCTCATCTGGCTAGTCATGATAACCATCTTTTGCATTAACTTAATGAACTTGCCAAACAATCCTCCCATCTTCTTAATGAAGTACACCACTTGGCCAAAGTTGTTGGTAGTTTCATTCATCTTAGAAATATGAAGCCCATTAGGCCAAGTCATAAGTTTCCTCAACCCCCTGCACCTAAGAATAAGAAAGACAATTCACAAGAAGTGAAGTTTCCTACTAAGCAATCTCACTAACATTTTTGGAAAAGAAACGAAGATGTTTGCCTTGTTGCTCACACTACTTTGAAAACTCATAATACTTCCTTGTAGTACTTGGATAGTGGGTGTTCAAGACAAGTGACCGAGGATAAATCTTATCTGTCTCGTTTGAGGTATACCCTAGGGGAAATGTGACCTTTGGAGATGGAAACAAAGGAAAGATCATAGGACAAGGTGTGATCATGTCCAATGGACTTCTTAGATTGGATGAGATTTTATATGTGGAGGGCCTAAAGGCTAACTTTTTGAGCATAAGGCAATTATGTGATAACTTGCATATTATTCCATTCACATAAAATGGATGTTCTATTACTGACTCTTCTGGTGTATGTATTATTAAGGGTACTCAATCTTCTGATAATTTCTATTGTATAATCCTTGACTCTAATAATGTGTGCAACAGGATATTGCTTGATGAGGTAGAGATGTGGCACAAAAGATTAGGTCACATTAATTTTGTTGATCTGTCTAAAATCATCGGAAGGGAACTCATTAAGGGGGTTCCTAAGTTGGTCAGTGGTAAAGGTCTTGTGTGTGGTGATTGTTTAAAAGGAAAGCAAATAAAATGTCCACATAGAAAGACCAATCTTGTTGCTACCACGAGACCTCTCGAACTTTTGCATATGGATTTAATGGGCCTTTTTAGGATCGAAAGCCTAGGTAGGAAGAAGTATATCCTTGTTATTATTGATGATTACTCTCGTTTTACTTGGGTAGGATTCTTGAGGGAAAAATCTAACACTTTTGGGTGTTTCAAAACCATTTGCCAAAGATTCAAAATGAAAAGGGTTACTCTATAACCCGGGTTAGAAGTAATCATGGGCAGGAGTTCAAAAACTCTAATGTGGAGAAATTTTGTGATGATAGAGGTATCAAACATGAATTCTCAACACCTTGGACTCCCTAACAAAATGGGGTTGTGGAAAGAAAGAATAGGACCCTACAAGAAATGGCAAGGGTCACGTTGTACGTCAAGAGAGTGCCTAGAAATCTTTGGGCCGAGGGGATTAACATCGCGTGCTATACAATTATAGAGTTTACCTTAGGCCTAGAACCTTTCATACACCTTATGAGATTTGGAATGGAAAGAAATCTAGTGTCAAGTATTTCAGAGTTTTTGGAAGCAAATGTCATATTCTTATGGATGGTAAGTCCTTGGAAAAGTTTGACTCTAGGAGTGATGAAGGAATATTTTTAGGTTACTCAACCACTAGTAGGTCCTATCGGGTGTTTAACTTGAGAACCTCGACTCTGGTTGAGTTAGCAAATGTTGTGGTGGATGACACTATAGTAGATGAGTAGAGTTCCATTGATAGCGATGATGTGTGGCATTTGTTTGAGGGGGAGAGTTCTACCTCTCCCAATGAGTCTATTTATGACTCGTCTTGTGATGAACCCGATTTAGAGAGTGAGGGTGTTGATGAGCATGTGTCAAGTGATCAAATTTCTCAAGATAAGGAATATCTTGCACCCACCAAAGAACCATCTGCCATGGTTAAATTGAATCTTCATATTGACCTTGTCATTAGGAACCCTAGGGATGGCATGTTGACAAGAAGAAAAGTACACACAAAATGAAATCGCCTTTGTGTGCTACACCTCCCTTTTTGAACACAAAAAGATAGAAGAAGCTCTTGGTGATAAAAATTAGATTATTACCATGCAAGAAGAGCTTCAACAATTTGATAGGAATGAGGTGTGGTATCTTGTCCCACGGCCTAGCAATAATAACGTCATTGGAACAAAGTGAATTTTTAAAAACAAACGTGACGAAAATGGTGTTGTTGTTAGAAACAAAGCTAGGCTTGTTACCTAGGGGTATTCCAAAATTGGAGGGATTGATTTCGAGAGACCTTTACACTAGTTGCACGTCTTGAGTCCATCCGATTCCTCTTTGCTATAGCATATTGCCTTCGCTTCAAGCTATATCAAATGGATGTTAAAAGTGCCTTTCTCAATGGAGACATTAAAGAAGAAGTCTATGTTGTGCAACCTAAAGGGTTTGAAGACCCTCATTATCTCAATCATATTTATAGACTCAAAAAGACTCTCTATAGTCTCAAACAAGCCCCTCGGACTTGGTATGAAAGGCTCACAAACCACCTTCTAAATTCTGGCTTTGTTCGAAGGGGAGCCGATAGGACTCTCTTCCTAAAGAAAATTGAGGATGACTTGCTCATTGCTTAAATTTATGTCGATGACATTGTTTTTGGCTCCACCTTTGATCATCACTCTCATTACTTTGGTGCCGGGATGAGTCATGAATTTCAAATAAGCTTGGTCAGGGAATTAAGCTATTTTTTGGGTTTTCATGTCAAACAAATGAAAAATGGCATTTTTATATCTTAATCTGTGTATGCCCATGACCTTGTTAAAAAGTTTGGCTCAGATTACAAAAAAAAAGCCCGAATTCCCATGAGTACAAGCATCAAAGTTAGGAAAGACTCCGAAGGGAAGGATATTGATCTCACTCTGTATCGGAGTATGATAGGGAGCCTCTTTTATCTCATTGCTAGTCGTTTGGACTTATCTTTTAGTGTTGGGATATGTGCCTGGTTCCAAGCTTGTCCCAAAGAGTCTCATCTTATCGTCATCAAGTGTATCATACGCTACATCAAAGGGAACAAGAGTCTTAAGTCGTGGTATCCTCATGATACCAACACGGATCTTGCAGCTTTTTATGATGCCAATTGGGCAAAATATATTGATGACCGAAAAAGTACCTCGAGAGGGTGCTTTTATTTGGGTAACTGCTTGGTTTCTTGGCATAGCAAGAAGGAAAATTGAGTCTCTCTATCCACTGTCGAGGCAAAATATATTGTAGCTGGGAGTAGTTGTGCACTCAATTGTTGTGGATGAGGCAAATGTTTCAGGATTATGGGTTTACCCAAAGCACTATAACAGTGTTCTGTGATAATACTAGTGCTATCAATGTTTTCAAAAATCCTGTCCAACACTCCCGCACCAAACACATCAATATTCGCCATCTTTTTATCCAAAATCTTGTTGAAGATGGAATTGTGACCCTCGAGTTTATTCTCACTCAAGATCAAAAGGCCGATATTTTCACTAAATCCTTGGACTTCTCTAGGTTTAATTCCCTTAGGATGTCTATTGGTTTAATCTCTATGGATTAGGGTGTGGGGTTCCTTATCGCTCTTGGGTGTATCTTTCTTTTCTCAAGAGAAGATTCTTTCCTTGTTCTCTTTGCTTCTATTTTTTTTTTCTTGCTTTCTATTGCATGCTTGTGTGCTTGATTGTGTACTTGTGTGTTTGACCTTCATTTACATATCTTGGACTTGGATGAGGTGTGGATTCTTACTCTTATTTTGCATAGCTATTTTATGGATCCTCATGTACATTAGATTTTTACTCTCTTGTGATTCTTGCTAGTGCTTAATATTATGTTTAAAAAATCTAATTCTCATCTTTATGCACACACACTTTCCTCGAGCATGTTGTCCTGATGAGGTAGTAAGGTCGATTTGATCTGATTCCTTTGGTCTACTCTCTTCGGTTGCTTGAATAACCAATATTTGTGGTTTACCTTCAGTTGCTTTCTCTCATGTCTTTCTACCCATCATTGTATTTATGACGGCCTATGAGATGTTGTTCATCTCCTCTGCGTGATACCATCTTTTGAAACATTTTCTCTTTACCTCCTCCCTTCTAATAATAAAAAAAATAAAAATAAAATGAAAAAAAATATAAAAAGGAAACATATCAAAAGGTATATATATATGGCTGTGTTCCTTGACCTATCTCTCTTTCCTTGGCTAAGGTTTGTGCTTATGACTCAACGTTCAAATGATAGGCGGTTTAACTTCAATTCTATCTTGATCGGTGTTTGAACGTTGGTTCTTGGGTTGTCTCTTCATTTACCTCTCTTCAGTCTCTTACTCCTCTACCACAGAATTCACCATTTACACCTGATAAAGTTACGAGTTTGAGAATTTTTATCTTAAGTTGATGCATGTGACCGTCACTTGAATATGTTAATTTCTGTATCTCATGTTGTTCTCTCAACTTTCATATGCTCGTTTTTCAGTATGAATTCTCTACTAAGTCTTGTCATTGATTTACTCATGCATGGACAATTTTTTGTGCATTATATATTTCAAAATAAAAAAAAATTATTTGTTCTCAAGTTGCATGTGTTGTGCCAGATCTAGTGGTGAGGGGGAGTCTCTTAGGGTGTGGGGTATTGAAATCAGGGTTTTGTTGCTCTCCAGTGCTTGGCGCTCGCTAGACGCTCGTAGGGTACTTGAGCACCTCTAGGCCCTCGTAGAGCGCTTGAATGCCCATGCGCATATACCAGCTATTAATGCGCTTGCTGTGCGCTCACATAGCGCTTGAGCGCTAACACGCGCGTTGTTCACTCGCACAGCGCTTGAGCACTTGTGCGCATTTTGGCCCTTTAAGGGCGTTGCTACCCCATCTTCTTCCTCACTTTCTCTCATTTATGTCATTCTCTCTCTCTCTCTCTCTCTCTCTCTCTCTCTCTCTATTCGCTCCTCTATCTTCTTTGTTTTTGTCATATTCTTTGCGTTCTTTAGCATTGTCTCTATGGCTCAGGTGGTTTCTGCATTCATTAGTATGGCTTCTTTTCTTTCTTTTCTTTCACGCCTTTTTTCGATTCTTCTTCTACTTTCCATCATTTCTCTTCTTTGGTTTCTTGCTGGTGCATCCACCAGTGGGACTAAGTCCTGTGGGTGGAAGCGGCCGCATGCCCGTTCCTTAGGTTACGACCCTTTCCCCACTCTGGAGGCTCGTACGACCTACGGTGTGCTAGCCGAGCGTGGCATCCTCATTGAGAAGAATGTTCTAGTGTCTAGCTTTATTCACATCGGCTTAGCCGAGCAGTTTGCTCAACGACATTAGATTGGCCTGTGCTCTGGTAACCAAAAGGTTTTGCCTGTGTTGGTTCGCGAGTTCTATGCGAGCGTGACCTCGGTTGACAAGGAGCAGTGGTCGCTGACCACTCGGGTCCGTGGGCACATTCTTATCTTCTCAGTCATGAACATTGTCTCTCTATATGTTGTCCCTTGTGTCGATGATCCTTAGTATCCTCTAGGCGCCGACTTCTGTTCTTCTTGCAATGAGGTTTCTCATGAGCTCTTTGACGATGCCTATAACCATGTCACTCATCTCAAGCAACACCACCTTACACCTCATTACTGTACCCTCAATAAGATTGTTGCTTTTGTCATCGAGCCCACTGGATATACGTCCAATGTCACTGGGTCTCAAGCTAATCTTCTATATGCCATTAGGCATGGGTATTTCGTCACCCTGCCCTATCACATTTCGTTCCAGTCCTATGCCTAGCACCCTTCGGGTACTGCTGGCATTCCTTTCTGCTCCCTCATCACTCGGTTCTATCGGTCTCGTTTTGTTTCGATCATCCCGGGGGAGCTAGTGCTCTACCCTAAGGGCGAAATATCCTTGCAGATCGAGAGTCCCATTGTCGCACAGCTGGACGTGGATCCTTTGCCACCCCAGTTGGAGAGCGTACCCCTCCAGAGTATCCTATAGTTATCCCTGCCTTTCGTCCTCTTCACGCTGCTCCAGCTCCTCCTCTACCTGCTGCTGATCCACCCCTACTGCACATCCCCCGGTCGCCGCATCTAGTTCTGCCGCTTGCTCGTCCTCATCTTTTGCTCCTCTACCGTCTTTGTTGGTGGCTCCACCTGCCGATGATCTTGCTGCTAACCCTATGGCTCAGGTGCTTTAGTACCTCGCCCGCTTTGAGGCCAGGTTTGATGCTCATGATATGTAACATCCCAGTCCGGATCCTTGTAGTAACCACCTAAATTGTAACAACCCGGCTCAAATCCTAGTATTAGTGATGGATATACAATGAAAGCTTAGACCGCTGCATGAACGAGAGAAACCCTAGCTTAACTCGAAACCCTAATTTGACCTAAAAATCCTAAAAAGACCAAATACTCAAAGGCAAAATCCTAATACTAAGAAAAGTCCTGGGATAGTTTAAATTAAGTAAATCACATAAAATATAAAATTGAAAATCAAAAAATTCTCATAATTAGGATAAACTAACCATTTTGCCCTTAGAAAAATAAAAAGTTCTAAAAATCTAAAATTTGACACATGGACACCTAAAATTAGATATTTATATACAATTAATTAATTAAAGACAAAAAATGTGATTTATACATAGGGATATGTGCCCAAAAAGCTATTTTTTGCCTTTTTAAGCTTAAAAATGGGAAAAATATGTATAAGTTAAGTATTATTTTGACCCAATATTTTTTATACAAGTAATAAATATAATAATATAATAATATAGGCCAACAAAAACAAAAAAATAATTATTTAAAATCTCTACATAATAAATAAGTCAAAAAGTCAATTCTACTCAAACTAACTTAATTTAGCTTAAAAGCCTACACCTATTTAATTAATTTCTATCAAAATTATGATAAATTATGAGAAGACTAAATTAATTATAAATACATTAATATAATAGATTTTAGTAGACTTAGATACCAAAAAGATACATAAAATTAATAATTTATGCATTTTTCATGTACAAAATGGTACCAAAACACAATTTAATACATAAATTGATGAAACAACGGCTTTTGAGGCTCCCCAAACAGTCCCAGCCGATACCCCTTGCTGCCAAATCTGATCTTGAAAGTCTCAATTAAATCCTATCTCCCATGCAACCAATGAGAAAATTCAAAAATTCAAAAATTCAAGAATTGCACAAATGCCTTAATTGTTTTCATTAACCTTTTTTCCAATAAAATAGACATAAAATCCTCCCCATTCTCCTTCATATTTTGGCTGAGAGTGAGAGTGAGAGAGACAAAAAATTTTCTAAGTATTCTCAAGGGAAGAAGGAAAGAAAAAGAGAGAAGGAAGAAAGAATGACGAGGAAAGGATCAAGGGAGGAGCTATAGAGCTAAGTCCATTTCTTTCTCAACATTTTAAGCATCAAAAAAGCTAAGCAAATCCCTAAAACTTTCTGATATCCTCCCACAAAATAACCCTCAATCCATCTCTATAAGCAACCCTAAGAAAAAGAAACTAAGAAAAACTCAAAAAGGCCTTGTAAGAAGTAGTTTATGGATTGTTTATGCATGATCAAACTTTACATGTGCTTGAATGTGTATATTTGTGAGTTTTATGACTTAAACATGTTCTGGAGTATTGGTTTATGTGAGTTTGTAACATGCATGCAAAGAAACGACAACAAAAATGGACACCGCATGAGCTTAGCAACTAAAACTCTAGGTAACCTAATTTTCTCGGCTTACCTACTTTCTGCAACCACCTTTAAAACATCATAACTAAATGTAGAAAAATGGTCTTAAAGTGATTTTTGTGTCTAGATTTATATTTTTGAGTTCTCTTTCATACAAAACTGGTTTGAAGTGATTTAGTTGCATAGAACTTTAGATGTGTCATTTTTCCAAAGAGTATTAGATCTTGACCACTCTTAGTAACCTAAAAATACTAAGTTAGAGTGAGAACCGAGCTTAGGTTAAAACATAAAACTTGTAGAGGACATATTTAGCTTTATGTTCACCAAAAATGAACCAAAAATATGAAGTCTTGGTGGGTCAAAGTACCTTCCAAAGTCACTATTGAGGTTCAGTGACTCACAGACTTCTTTGTCACACATTTTTGTGAGACCCAAAACCTAACTTTTTAGAAGCCAAATACAAACGTGGAAAACAAAACAAATGTAGCTAACATATTAAACTAAATACTGGGCAAAAATAAGTCTAAAATACCCTCGGATGATACCCTAAAAGTTTTGAGCAATCTCTGTTAAAAACACATTCTGCAGACCCTTTTTAGGCTGACTGAACCCTTTTTATAAATTGGCAAAAATCTCAAATTTTTTCCAAACAACTTGCTCTAGCACATAACATGAAATTTGTAGGGGATACCTTAAATTAAAATCTCACCAAATATCAGAGCTAGAGAACTTGAATTGATGTCCCAAAATAGTGGCCAACAGAGGCCCAATGTTTGTATTTTTCTCTACAAAATGTTGAACGATTTTTATTTAAATAAAATAATAACCCCTGTGCCCTAGGATCTAACCTTAGTGATAAGCATAAAAGTTGTAGGGTAGAGAATATTTTTATCTAAGTGGTGTTAAGATATCATAAATTAAATCTAGGTCTAAGTACTTAAAAACACTGTCGCAATTTTAAATCTAGCAATTAAACTTTTACTTAAAATTGGCTAAGTGTTCGAATGACATGTCACTTATGAAATTTGAGTGTATGAACCTTATATGAACTTTTTAAGTAATTAGTATATGAAAATGATGCTTTTGATGAAATGAACTCATGTCGATGGTTCGATTCTATGTCGCATAAATTATGCTTATGTTTCGCATGCTTGTATTTGATGGTTTAGCAAGTTGTACCATATGCTATGTTATGTTTATAAACCATGCTATGATTAATTATACACGAGAGGCATATTGCACGTCATGAGTATTCCTACATTTCATCTTGGGTTATCGAAGTCCCTTTCGTATCTCTCAATTAGGCTGGGTGACACAGAAATTATTGTTTAGTGGTTGTGGATCTAAGACGTCCCTAGTTGCCATATTTGAAATCGAAATTGGAGGTTTTTATTACAAAAGGGGGAATTAAGCACCATGGGTTCGTCACTAGCTTTAATTAGACTTTGGGTTGACACCAAATGAGTATCCTTGTTCTTAAGGTGGGATTGGTCGACCTAGAATAAGGATGGATAAAATTAGAGAAAGGTCGGTCCCCACGCCATTGCCATTGAGTAAAATAGCTACGGCATAAAGCCCGGCAAGGCATTTACTATTCGCAATGAGGCGAGGATAGGTGAGGTGATAAAGAGCCATCAAGTCTATTCTGTAATCCCCGACGTGGAATTCATGATATTATCCTGGATGTACTTGGGTTGGGCAACTGCATTCCATTTATCTGCATCATGCATTTACACAATTGTTCTTATAAATGCTTGTGCTATTGAAAATAATAAAATTGTTTATCTCCCTACCCTTAAAATTTGTATTGGGTATTATACGATATGTATTGTAGGATATTTTGTTGTGAGTTTGTTAGACGGTTTAGGAAATTTTTTTCTGAGCTCGGCTCATAGCATTTGTTCCACAGATAAAGAAGAAGAACAGTTTGAGGAGGATACGTTTATAGGAGAAGAAGACTTCGAGGAGCAGGGAGAGAGGCAAGAGCCGGTTAATCCCAACAGTGCCGCTTGAAGACGTAGGATGTTTGCTTTTTGATCTTATATTCAGTTTCCACGGACATAATGTAATTTTTATTAGTTTTTTTGGATAACTGTAATCGTTAAGTATGTTGGACAAGTTATGAATCTTTAATTATGTAGTAATTATCATATGTAATTATGAATGCTTGGCTAGAATACTTCCCTTATTTATAGTTATATATGTCCCGACGTGCCCGGAGCATGGGGCGTCACAGTTGGTCTCAGAGTCTAGGTTTAGTGAACCTTCGGGCCTTGGGAAATGGGAGATTACGAGTTTTGTAGCTTAGAAACTCTGTAGAATATCTATACTAATAATTTATCACATATAATTTTCACAACTTAAAATCTTCACCTTATGGTTTTCTCTATTTTTCTTTCTTTAGGATGGCATCCGACGCAGAATCGGCTGGAGGACTGTGTGCAACATCAGAACTAGAGGACTCGAACCCTGAGGAAGAACCCATTAAAGAGTAAGACCCGGTAGACGTGTTTTCGTTAGCATGGATGTTTCTGGACGAGTGGCCAGCACAGGGAGAAGAAGAAGTCGAGGAAGTAGGAGCTGACGAAGAACCCGATGTAGTAGGGAACGAGGCAGACTTCAAAGGAGATGATGAGGAGGAACTTGAGGATGACGATGAGAACGAGGAGCGAACCATTGCTTTCTTTTATGATCCACTAGAGACGCCGCCGCCCGAATCAGAGGACAACAAAGAGACAGATGCGATAATTTACTGGAGCCGCCAAGACTATTCCAAGGACTATCGTATTAGCGAGTGGGTTTATACCCGAGTATTCCCGAAAAGGACAGAGAAGTAGAGGAAGTCAGAATCTTTCCCTCGATTTATAGGTCCATTAAAGGTTCTAGAGAAATACGATGAGACAGAATACCGAATGGAAGTACTGCCAAGGTTTAAGGAGCGACTTGGAGATTTGGACCCGATGGCTGCAGACAGTAATGCCGAAAGATAAACGAGGAACCGTTGACCTACATAGATCAAATATCAATTTTGATGATCTAAAGACTTAACGAAGAGGTACCGGTGGCCATGACAGATAGAGCTCGTAGAGGGCGAGGGAACAATTGGTACGTGGAGGTCCAGTGGCGTTACTACAGCATTTACGAAACGACTTGGGAACACGAGATAGTTGTCCATCACTTCTGTCCCCATTTGTTTGTTTAGGCTTCAATACGCTAGGCGTTGTGCTTTTCTTTTTGTTTGAAGGTTGTGTGTATGCTATATGAACTTTTTGAGAACCTTGTTCAAGTTACATATTGAATGAAATGCAAGTATTCGTTGTTAAATTCTTTATAAACTAACTCAAAATCATAGGCTATCTCATAATCTCAAACTAAAATCTACAATATCCCAAAAACATGAAGATAATTAAGAATGGAAACAACCCTTTAATCTTGACACTCTCTTAGATAGTCGATAGACGATCAAACCAACGATAACTTGACTAACCACTAGATGATAAGGCACTAGGAGTAGCCTAAGTTTTGAGAAAAATACCGTTAAAATCCTGCAACTTCACCCTTACGAGTTTCTTTTCCCAAACCCTTGTATCAACTTCAATACCAGTTAAAATTCTTTGCTTATCTTTTTTTTCTAATAGCACCGGTCCTTAACAATGCTACCCATTAACATTCGTAGGTAATCCTTCACCACCATTCATTTCCTGACTTCAATACTATATCCGACTGAAGCAATTTTGTGAACCCTTGAAATCCCAACCTGAGGAGTTGACTTGGATGCTTGAATTGAAATACATTAGGCCGACGTAATTTAAAGATAAATATCCATTTTAACTACCTGTTGCTTAAACATACCTTTTGTCAAAGCCTGACACTGCACAGATTGGTCCCAAGAACATCCTCTTTGTAATATTCATTAATTGCTGATTTCTTATCTCTAGTGCATCTAAACTTCAATTGACCTCTCGCCCTGAGCCAACGGTGATTGCCTAAATTCAACCTATCCTTGAACCATCTGGGTTCCGCCCTAAGTTACTCTAGTCCCAGTTATGTTTTGTACCATTCAAAATTTTCAGCTAAGCACTTACCTATTCGTTGCCTTATGGTCATCTTCTCTGAAACCAGTAAAATTGAGCTGACCATCCTTATTAAGCCCCACGTATGTTTGCCTATCGATCTTCAAAACCTTACTCGTAGGTCTATGAGTGACGACGAATGTCAGGATATTATGCTTTCACGAAATACTAAGACAACGTACGGGAATCTCTTAACACCTCTTCAAATCATAAGGCAATCTTTCATTAACATTATGACTTAATGTATCGTCAACGTCCGCATTTAACGAAGTTTTGAAGACTGAGACCCCCGACTATAGGAATGGTTAAGTAAGGGTTTACTTAACTGACTACACATTTTTAAAGGAGCTGACAAGTAGAATTATACTATCAGTAACCTATAGTTAGGAACCACAGCTTCACATCAAGGGACTCATGACATCGCTATGTGACAAAGTTTAGACTTTTCCAGACTAGTTCATAACAGACCCACACATCCAACGAACCGAAAAGCAAAAGATTCGTGCCGACGGTAGAGAAGCGAAAAACAAGAGACAACCTCAAACTTAGGAAACCCTTAGTATGCATGTAACAGAAGAATATCTGTATGTATCGATATTCACGCCAACTTTTCTCACCAAAATGATAGTATTGAATCCGGCCATCCCCACTTTTAATGGAGAATTTTTGACAACGATATGAGCATTAGGAGCTTGATGGAGAGTTTACCATCAAACCACAATGGATCACGTGACTCGATATTTTTCTCAGACGTACCTTTTACCACAATTCAATTGTTCTGGAGTGACCAACAACCAGAGAGAAAAGATCCAGTCAATGGAAGAGAGATCCAAACCCTACATACCAGCACATGAAGGACAAATGATGGAAGCAAAGAGAAATGGTACAACACTTGGAAAGGTTGGAAAGCATTTGTCAAAGATCACCTCAAGAGTACGATAACATTCGAGTTACAATGAATTACCTTGCTAAGGCCGCTTGCTCTCTATCCACAGACTCTAGGACACATAGGAAGCTACAAGCAAAATAACACCCGTAAGATCTGCACCAACATAAGTTCCCTACTATACCTAAACATGACCCGCATCTCGCCTGGACAGTCTAGCACCGATTCTGAACCAACAAAAGTATATGCATAAAGGAAATTAAAGGAAACTCTTATCTTCGGTCCAGACCTACTTACAATAAACCGCTCCCGAGCTAGCTTTTATAATCATATAGGGTTTTGGGTGAACACAATATTGCAAGATTATCAATATATGAAATAAAAATAGAGAGGAACTGATTGGTCGGAACAGATCTCTGCTAGTCAATGAAGTGAAGCCCGAAATGCAATAACAGAACTTCATATAGAACTTAGAATGGTAGTCCTGCGTTGACAATCTATGGTAAAGAGGGGTAGGATCTCATTGGATGAGACTTTTTATACTAATGAACAGATTGAGTGTCATATAAGTATAACCAACTTTAGCGAATAGTTCAGTAACCCCTTTTCCTTTTCTCTTTCGCAGAGATGGCGGGACAAGGACAAAACCATGGACGTTCAGTAAAAGTAGGTGAAACCGAGGAGAAGTAGACATCCCGAGCCTAGCACAAATCTTGCAAGATCAAACAGCCAATTTGGATCAATCGCGAGGGAGGGCACCCCAGGAAAGATCATGGTACTTATCAGACCTAAGGGTACAGAATATCCCAACTCCTGAGAAGAAGAATTTTTTCCAAACAATTGAGGTTTGGAATAAGGCCACAAAGTAACAAAAAAATCAACAGTAAGAGCTTGTTACAAGTGCAACCAGCCAGAACATAAGATGATGCACTGTCCGATAAGAATTGGAGAAGATGATCAAGGAGGACCACTCATGAACAAGAGGGGATTTGTTCCCAAAAAGCCATACCACCCAACCAACCAACCAAGGATAGCAAGGAATCAACCTCATTTTCTTCTATAAAAACATGGTCTAAGCCCCTCCATTCTCCTTCATGTGGTACGGCTAAGAGGGTGAGAGAGAGAGAGTACAAAAATTATCTAAGTATCCTAAGAGAGAAGAAGGAGAGAAGAAGAAAGAAGGAAGGAAGAGGAATGAGTAAAGGATCAAGGAAGGAGCATTGAAGCTAAGTCCTATTCTCCTACAACCATTTGAGGATCCAATAAGGTAAGAAACTCCCTTAAACCTTCTGATGTTCTCCCCCAAGATACCCCTCAATCCATCTCTATAACAAACTCTAACAAAATAAAACGAAGAATGAGTCAAAAAGGAGTCGTAGGAGTGATTTAGGGACTGTTTATGTATGAGTAAGTTTTGTTTGTATTTTCATGTGTGTATCTTTGAGTTTTATGGCCTAAACATGTTCTGGAATTTTTGTTTATGTGAGCTTGTAACATACATACAAAGAAAATATGTCAAAAATGTACACAACATAAGCTAAGCAACCAAAACCCTAAGTAAACTGATTTTTTGGACTTACTCACTTTCTTCCACCTATTTTAAATAATCATAACTAAATGTATATAACTGGTCTTAAAGTGATTTTTATGTCCAGATCTATATTTTTGAGTTATCTTTCCTACAAAATTGGTTTGAAGTGATTTCGTTGGGTGGAACTCCAGATATCTCATTTTTTCCAAAGAGTGTCAGATCTTGACCACTCTGAGTTGCAGACCTAGCAACCTTAAGTTAGAATGAGAACCGAGCTTAGGTCAAAACAAAAAATTTGTAGAGGATACATTTACCTTTCTGTCCACCAAAAAGAAGCCAAAAATATGAAGTGTTGATGGGTCAATACACTTCCCAAATTCTCTATTAAGGTTCAGTGACTTACAGACCCCTCTGTCACACATTTTTGTGAGACTTAAAACCTAATTGTTTTGAAGGCAATTACAAAAGTGGTAAACATGAACTTTGTAGCTAACATATTAAAGTTACTGAACAAAAATCAGACCAAAATACCCTCGGATGATACCCTAAAGGTTTTAAACATTCTCTGTTAAAAACACACTCTGCAGACCCTTTTTAGGCTGATTGAACCCTCTTTATAAATTGGCCAAAATATCAAACTTTTTACAAATAACATGCCTTAGCTCAAAACATGAAACTTGTAGGGAACATGTTAAACTAGAACCCCACCAAAAATCAAAGCCATATCCCTTGAATGGATGCCCCAAAACAGTAGCCAATAGAGGCTCGATTCTTATGTATTTCTCTGTAAACTACTGAACCGTTTTTACTAAAATAAAATAAATGACCTTCTCACTTTAGGAACTGACCATGGTAATAAATATGAAAGTTATAGGAAATATTGTTATCTAATTGGTGTTAAAATTTTAAATATTAAATCAATGTCTAAGTACCTCCAAACGCTATCGTAACTTTAAAACTAGCAATTAAACTTGTACCTAAAATTGGCTAAGTGTTTGAATGATGTGTTACTTATGAGACTTGAGTGTGTGAACCTTATATGAACTTTTTAAGTAATTAGTATTTTAAAATGATACTTTTGATTAAATGAACTCATGCTGATGGTTCGATTCTTCGTCACATAAATTATGGTTATGCTTCGCATGCTTGTACTTGATACTTTAGCAAGTTGTACCATGTGTCATATCATATTTATATGCCATGCTATAATTATTTGCACTCGAGAAGCATATTGCACATCATGAGCATTCCTACATTGGCATCTTGGGTTATTGGAGTCTCTTTTGTACCTATCATTGTGGGTTGCATCTTGTACACGTGTTTTGATTATTTTAAACCCCGGTCATACTTATTGGGTATATGTCCCATTGGTTTTCGTTGCTCCTTGAGTTATGGTTAAATTATAGAAGTGGTGTTAACACGAGAAAATTGGGTAATTTCGAAGAAGAGCCTAATTCGGAGGACCTAACCCCACTGCGGTGGTAATTTCGAAGAAGAGCCCAATTATGGTGAACCTAAACCCCATTGCCACGATGTTTTAAAGGGTAATTCGGAGAAGAGCCTAGTTCAGTGGACCTAACCCCACTGCAGTGGTAACTTCGGAGAAGAGCCCAATTATGGCAGTCCTAAATCCCTTATCTTGGTACTCTAAATAACATGATGTGTCTTTTGAAATCCCTGTTATTAATTAGACTTTAGGTTGACGCTTAGCGAGTATCCTAGTACTTAATGTGGGACCGTTGGCCCGTATAAGGGAGGCTGTTAAACTGGGAGGCCCACCCCCACGCCGTTGCCATTGAGTAAAACGGTTGAGGCATATAACCAAGGCGAGCATTTACCTTTCGTAACGAGGCTAGGATAGGTTAAGTGTGCAAAGCCATCAAGTCTACTCTATAATTCCCGGCGTGGAATTCATGATACTGTTCTAGAAGTACTTGGGGATTGGGCATTTGCATTGCATTTATTTGCATCACACACTCATTCTTTTGTTCTTATATATGTTCATCCTGTTGAAAATGATAAATAACCTCTAACTTCGCATTGGGTCCTATACGATATGTATTGTGGAATATCTTGCCGCGAGTTTGTTAGACGGTTTAGGAAATTTGCTTTTGGACTCCAGCTCATGATTATGCCACATGTGACGAAGAGGGACCCTTTGAGGAAGGTGGGTTCATTGAAGGGAAAGAATTTACAGAAGAGGGAGAGCGGCAGGAGCAGGTTGACCCCAACGACACAGTTTGAAGACGTAGGACGTCTCTTTTTTATCTTTTGTTCAAGTTTTCCACGGACATGATGTAACTTTTGTTAAGTTTTTTAGATGACTGTACTTATTAAGTATTCAAACAAAATCTAAACCGTTAATGATGTAGTAACTATCTTATGTATCTATAAATGTTCGGCTAGAATATGTCCTTTATTTATAGTTACATATGTCCTGACATGCCCGGGGAACGGGGTGTCACAGCTTTGTTGATCGATTATTATTATCGATTGTTAATGGATCATGTAATGATGTAATATATTTTAGTATTGAAAGTATATGTATTGTAATCCTTATGGCCGTGGTGCCGATGCATGTATGTTTGCTTGACGACGAGAGGAACCTCGAGTTGGTTGTTTTAAGTTTCTTGGGTGCATGAAACGGTTTTTGTTTGGTTGGTTTAACATTTTAATAAATCATTTTCAGTTGATCTCATGCTTATATCAATGTTTGTGCCTCGAGGGAGGATTTTAAGCCTTATTTTAGCATGTTTTTGTGGGCTTGGTTATGCCTCAAAAGTTTTCAAAAGTTCAAATGTTGCATTTACAAAAGTGGTGTTTTGAAAAAGGGTCCAGAGCCAGACTGCTCGAGCGGTCTATTGGGCGGTCTCTACAAACATTCTGTTTTGTGTTTTGTTGGAAAACTAGTGTCCTTGCAAGGATTGCTCGAGCAGTCTTTTGACTGATCGAGCAGTCTGGATAGTTTTTAAAAAAATTTATTTAATTGTTTTAATGCTTGGCTCTTGGGGACCGTGACCTTCATCTTTTGGGCTATTCTTTTACATAAAATAAACCATCGAAAGTGCGTCTTTCAAATGTTTTAACTTCATTTTCAAGTTACATTTTTGACCAATTTGAGCTCGGGTGATTTTAGTGGATTGTGATATCCCAAAATAGTTGTTCATGGGTGATTCGCATGACCCAGGTTTTAGGGCGTGACAACTTGAGATTAGAGCTTTAGGTTTGAATACCTAAGAGCCGTGGAAGAGGTTGCATCACCCTGTGTAGATGGTTGTGTGTGCTTGATTGCATGTGTTTAAATATTTTGATAACATGAGTATGTTAACCTGCTGAGCATGAGGATGTTGTGTATACGTGAGCATGGAGGTTGGACCTTAGGATTGATTAGTCTTACCTTCGAGCATTTGGATTAACAAACTTAGAAGCCAAGTTAGAAATGCATTTAGCCAACGTACTTTCTAGTGACCTTGTGATTAGGTGCAATAGGGCATTTGAGACCCCTTAGAGATCATCTGTTATGATTGGTTTATGGGATGGTAATAATCCCTCTTTGTTAAGATTTTTTGTATGTGGTTGTAGGTGTGTTGAGGATTATGTGCGTCATGAGCCATGTTATGTCACGAGCCGTGTACTTAGGGATGGGGTACGAATGAAAACATAGTGGATGGGAGCATAGTAATCTCTGGCCTAGCATATTTTGAAATTGTAGAACGAAAAAAGGGTTTTAGGGTTATCCCTTGCCTATGAGGTGTTGTTGGTAGTTAGAGTAATACTTAATAGCTTTGGATGTCATGTTTCTTATTAAGAGTCGAGAATTGAGTTACGGGTGCGTAAGCTCAAAGATGTACTCGGTCAATTAATCATGAAGTCGCAGATGTGTTGGAACAAGTATGGGTTTCGATTATGATTCTAGCATGCGACAAGTATTAGTTCTTTGAAAATTTCACGAGAGTAAAGACTTGTGGTTTGATCATTGTCCTTATGTTTAGGAGATCGTGTTCGAGAACTGTGTTGGGTGAGTACAAAGGTGTGCCTGGATGAGGTTAAGATATGAGCAGTATCAGATCTTATACAGGACGACGTGGTTGCTTTACTATCTCCCTCGCAAGTGCTAAGTGCACGAGGTTTGATAGTGTGGTTGACTCAGTGTTTAGATGATGTATCATGAGGTGATATGTCTTGAGATGTTTATTGAAGGGATAAAGGTTATTTGTGTTTGAATCTAGGGTTAGAGGTGGGTATGTTGTTTTACCCATGGGAATGAAATATAGAGTAGTAAAGTTCAACAATGTGCCGTATGGTTTAAGTGGCCTTGTAACATCCCGCTCCTACAAGGCATCAAACTTGTACAAAGGGATGTGATCCCGCCTTAAATTGGTGGGCAAAGAGAAAGACAAGGGATAAATATATTAAGAGACCAACTAAGAACTTCTAAACAACCACAACACCTTAATGTCAAAAGAGGTATACATGAGTCACTAGGGATTCGCCATCCCAATGGTATACATTACTTCTAAAACATCAAAAATTTCTAGGGTCTTATACATGAAACTCTGCTAAAACTAAAAACTAAACAAAAGAAAACTGAACCAAAACTACTCAATGACGCCTGTGGTGGACCAACTCCTAGCCATTCCTGGTATCTGCAACCACAAAGGTTATAAGATAGCGCACTTAGCATTATCGTGAACAGAAAAAGACAACTACTTAGTTAAGAATAATTGAAAACTCTTTCTAAAAACAGTTCATCACATTTTTCACGAAAATATAGAAACTGAAGCATTTGCTTGAACATAAAAATATCACAGATTATACAGAACCTTATTAGTATTGCAAACAGAAATATGTTCCTGGCTTAACCGCCACAAATTTAAAATGCATGACTGCTTTCTCAAATTTAAACTCAAACCCCAACAATGTTTAAGTAGTTGTCAACCTCACGACCAGGAGTTCCGACGGTACCCTAACCTCAATCCTCAATGTACGGATAGCAATGTGATGGAATGAGGGCCACTCTCCACCAAGCACGAGTGGTATCTGTTGTCCGAGACTTAGACCGCAAAGCCTTTAAGATAAAAATCCCCGTTCAACAGGAAATCTCCCCCATAGGGACAAACAATACCCATAGTTGGGTAACTTCCCTCATAACGGCATATAAAGTGCCATAAACACTTATAACTTGACACTTTGGAACAACCACACAACATTAACTATACTTTCATAGTAACATCTGTTGGAGGCAATACTGCCAAGATCATTGTTTTTGAAAACGATTAATCGATAAAAAATTAACTAGACGGGTAAACGCCGAAACGGGCTCCAGATAAAACTTTTGACGAAGAACGATCAAAATAAAATCCGTGCAACCAAAGTTAATTTAGAAGAATACCTCTTGTAGATCTAATCTTCAACTACGACTTGATTCCGAGTTGAAGTTCCTGTCAGATCTTCTACCGTATTCCCCTATGCGATCCTCGAACGTAGTGTGGGCTACAATCCTCTGAGAACTTGTACCGGTAGAATCCTGATATATTTTTTAAGTTTTGAAAGACAAAAATAATATATCAAGAATGATATGAAAATTCATCTCAAACCGGTTCAGCCTACCCGTATATATATAGGGTTACAGCAGGGACCTAAGGAGTAATTATGAGTAAGACTTCCAGTAGAACACAGATACCTATGGGCGGTTTCTGTAATTATGGAAAGTCGCAGCGGTTTCTGCAATTTTTATAAAATACTAAATTACAGTTCACACCACTAAAGAACTATAATTGCACTCTGACCCATAATCTCAAAACCTTCTTGCATTGAGCTCATGTTATTAAATGCTTACCATTTCTCCCCACGTTAAGATTCCCGATACCCGCCAAGTAAATTTAATTACTGAAAAATTTAATTTAATTAGAATCTTCATATTCCTTAAGCCCTTCCGCTTAACTTATTTGACCGCCGGATAATTAAATCTATCTGTAGGGTTTGGTCCGGTCAAAACTTATAAGCATTCTTAAGGGGGTATCGTCAATCCCGATCTTTCGGCACGTGGATTCCGTCAATAATTAATATTTTTCATATAAATAATATCGCTATCAAACTCACCGGGAATATAGACCCATATAAGATCGCATCCTCTAATGAATCAAAACAACGAATATTAAACATAAACAAATCAATAATTATTTCAGAATTAAGAGGATAAGCACTATTCATAATAATCTTGGCGTGTGAATTAATTAATATAGCCAGTAGTCAGTACTAAATTAATTACCCAAAATGTCCCGTTCAATACACACAAAGTGTACTGGTACGGAGAGTCGGAACAATAAACAACGCTATTATCTGTTCCCCGTAACCAAGACAGGCCTACTAAAACTCTGTGCCACAGTCGTACCGATGGTATGTCTATTTTTATCTAAACTGTGAATATAAATGAAACTGATAAAGTACTCAAAGCCACCTCTAGCCCGAATTGCCATAGGATCACACACATCAGAATGAACCAGCTCTAACGGTTCTTTAGCTCTATAGCCTTTGGCCGAAAAGAGCCTCTTGGTCATCTTACCCTCTAAGCAAGATTCGTAGATTGAAAGTGCCTCTACTTCTAATGAACTCAAATATTCATCTGCTACAAGTCTATTTATCTTTTTTAGATTAATATGAACCAAGTGTAAGTGCCAAAGAAACGTTTGGTTCATTAAAGAAAGAAACTTTCTCTTATATGGTAAATTAGATATGTTATTCATTTCAGTTAGTTGCAGTGTAGGAGAGATTAGAGTAATAATATAAAGATTATCCACCAATGTACCAGAACAGATAACCCGTTTATTATCCTTAATAACTACACAGTTATTAAAATAAACAAAATATCTGTCTTTAGCCAATCTAGAAACGAAAACTAAGTTTCCTTCTAATGGCAGGTACATAAAGATAATCTCTCAATATTAAAATCCAATCTCTACCAAAACTGAGAGTGACATCTCATACTGCAACTGCTGTTACCTTTGTATTATTGTCCATTGAGCCCTCAAATATGTAAGTAAAATCTCTAAATCTTATATCTAATATCACTCAAAATATCTCTCAACTCATCTCTTTAAACACTTTAAAAATCAAGAACCAAAATCAAACCAAAAAGGCGTCGTAGTAACAAAATATGGGCAATTATGTTTATGAATGATATAAGATGTTGTTGTGTGTTGTTATTTTTGAGTTTGATGACCTCTAAATGTGTCAGAGCCTTGATATTAAAGTCTAAAACACAAGCATGCAAAGAAATGAAATAAAAACTTGACATGACAAAAGCAGAAGACTTGAACCCTAAGAGGCATAATTTTTTAGAACATTGATGTTTTTGCCCTGAGATTTGAAACGCCATAACTCAATGTAAAAAATTGATCTAAGCATGTTATTTATGTCCAGATTTATATTTTTGTGTTATCTTTCATCCAAAGTTGGTTTCAACTCATTTTCATAACTAGAACTCAAGATATTGTAATTTTACTAAAGTGTCATTTTTCGACAAGTCAACACTACCGACTTCTTGGAAACCCTATTTTAAAATGAGACCCGAACTTTGGTCAAAACATGAAAGTTTTATATAATATATATATCTATCTACACATCAAAAATGAGAACAAAATATTGAGTCTTGACAGGTCAAAACCCCTTTGAAAGTCTATGTTGGGTTTCAGCCCCCAAGGAATAATTCTATTACATATTTTTATATAGCTCAAAACCCCTGTGTTTAGTGACCTATTCCAAAAGTGGTCAACATGAACATTGTACCTAACATATTAAATTACTTGATACCCAAAAATAAGACCTTAAAGCCTTGGGATGATTGCCCAAAACAGCTTCAAACCCTCTGTCGAAAATCGGCTCTGCTGAGTTTTGGCGGCTGACAGAACCTATTTTCTAAAATTGCCAAAAAGTATAACTTGTTCCAAACAACTACCCTTATCTCTAAACATGAAACTTGTAGAGAGCTTGTTGATCTAGAACATACTAAAAAATGGGCTCATTTGGACTTGATCTGATACCTCAAAACTGAGACCAATAGAAACATATTTTTGGTAAAATCTTGAAGAAATTGCTGAACCGTTTTTGCTTAAGATGTTTTGTTCACCCCTTTGCCTTAGGTTTTGGCCTTGGTGTTAAACATGAGAGTTGTAGAAAATATTTTTATCTAAATGGTGTTTAAAAATCATAACTTGATTCCAAGTCTAGATACCCCAAAACTTTGTCGGCTCTTTTAATTTAATACTTGATTTTTGGCCTTAAAAGTTGCTAAGTGTGAAATTGAGTACCCTTGCTATGAGATCCCTGTCTTTGTATGATGATCGACTTGAATTAGTTGATTATTGCTTTTAAGAGAATGTATGATGATGTAGAACTCATGTTATCATGTTGAATCATATCTTGAGAATTGTGATTTATACTTCACATACTTGTACCCTATACTTTACGAATTGTACCATGAATTTTTCTATGCTAGTTGATGGCATGCTATAAATTGTTGCACTTGATATCGATGGTATACATTATGAACATTGTCACTTGCATCTTGCAATATTGGAGTCCATCTCTGTACATCGTTGTTGGGATGGACGATATTGAATTGTTCTTCTTGGTTTTAAATCTAGGGCGCCCCTAGTTGCCATTTTTGTAAATGTTTTGAGATATATTCCTCTTGTACACCCTGGGTACGTCTCCGGTGTTACAAATTTGGTTGGTGTTTGAAATGATTTATCATGAATATTATTGGGCACCATGAGTTCATCGCTAGCATTCTGGTTTTTATGATTTAGACTTTGGGTTGACGCCAAACGAGCATCCTGGTTCTGAAGGTGGGATTGTTACTTTAATTATTTTGGGTGGCCCGGATAAGGATAGATGATTATTTTGGGTGGCCCAGATAAGGATGAATGATTATATTGGTTGGCCCGGATAAGGATGGGTGATTGGTTGGCCCGCCCCCACGCTGTTGCCATTGAGTAAAACAGCTATGACATAAAGCCCGGCGAAGCATTTACCATTCGCAACGAGGCGAGGATAGGTTTGCTTATCAAATTCTCATTAAGTCTACTCTGGTGATTCCCGGTGTGAAATTCCTGTTATAATCTGGGTGCATATTGGGTTGGACATCTGCATCACATACACGGCATCTCATATGCACATGTTTATTGACTTATCTGCTATCCTGTCATAAAATTGTATGTCTCCCTGACTATAAACTGTACCGGTGTTACATGGTATGCGTTGTGGTGAATTTTGTGCTGTGAGATTAGTTAGAAGGTTAGAGTATTTTGCTTCTGGGCATGGCATTTGTGCCACAGGTAAGGAAAAGTTCTTAGAGGAAGTCATTATAGAGGAAGAAGAAGAGTTTGAAGAATAGGGTGAGTTTCAAGAACACGTGGATCCCGCTGATGCATTCTGAGGAGTCGAGACCTTTGCTTTTGTTTTTATATTCAGTTTTTCCCGTGCTTAGTATAAATTTTGAAATTTCTTGGTGAAACTGTAATAGTTAAGTACTTTGAACGGTTTAGAACTCCTTTATGATGTAATAAATAACGTATGTAAATATGAATGAATGGCTAGAATACCCCTTTATTTATATTTATGTATGTCCCGACGTGCCTGGAGGACGGGGCGTCACAGCTGGTATCAGAGCTTAGGTTTAGTGAACCTTCAGGCCTTGGGTTATGGGAAACCATGCATTCTGTTGCGTTGGAGCTCTGTAGGAGGCGTTGTATTAATTATTATTATCATCTATGCATTATAAGAACTAAAATCTGCTGCGTCTAAGTCTTATAGCGAGTCATGTCAGGATGTTATCGGGATCGAAAGTAACAAGAAATCTACATGCAAAAGACGAGTAAAGGCATCGAGATGGAAAATCAAAGATTCATACAACGAATTATCTTATTTTAAAGGGTGTAGACAGGAATAGGCTCTAGAAGAAGTTTTAGATATCACCTCGAAAGACACCGTTAGAACCTCGCGACTTCATCCTTATTGGTCATTTTCTCATTTACCCCAAGCCCTGGTGTCAACTTTTTGAAGTTCTTTTGTATGTCCTTCCTTCTTATATCATCAGCCCTCAATGGTACCGTCAAGTGTTGTTTGTTGGTAAATCTTATGCACCTAAGTCTTGTTGATTACCCTATTCGAAATTCAATCCTAGAAGGTACCCTTGCCCTTAATTTTTCATGCCTCGATAATGACCGATGTTCGCATTTGAATCTCCTCCAATTCATGTCATCATCCTAGAACTAACTATTCTCTTATAGAACTCGATATCAATTCTTTGTTAAGTACCCATTCCAAACATTTGACAATGATAATGTCATGTCCCAAACTCTGGGCCACGTGAAACACCTAAAGACAACCAAACATGATACCCAACCCGAGAATACACTCTCAATTAAAACCATATATGCATTGTATATAAACACCAAATGGTATACATTACAAGGCTCCAACGCCAAAAGCTAACACTACACGGTTCCAAGACCGAAAAAACATATTACAACATACATGAAATAGAAAAACAAAAGGGAAGACTATAACTCTTCCTCTCAACCAGCAACCCCGAATCAGCGCGCGTGATCGGTACCTGAAATTATTTTATCCCACACCGTGAGCCAAGGCTCAGCAAAAACTAGACAAGCATGCAATATAAACAAAACATGCTAGGAAATCGAAGTGCAAGTTTAGACTGCCTTTCAAGCCTTAAAAATAGTTTCACATGCAAGGGAAAACGAGGATACAAACCATGTTTTGACTCACTCACAGGAGCCTTGAAAATAGTTAAAAAGGGGTATTTAGATCGTGATTCACACGACTCTTAAAACAACTTAAAAACTGGTCTATTCGTCCCATAATGCAATTCATGCAATCCATGTATCTTCTTGGATTTTCACCGATGGACCGTAGCCCCCATCAATGCATCTTTATGGACTTTCACCGAGGGACCGTAGCCCTATCGAACATCTCTTTACGGACTTGCACCGAGGAACCGTAGCCCTATCAAACGCTTCTTTACGGACTTTAACCAAAGGGTTGTAACCCTAACGTAATCTTCTCGGACTTTAACCGAAGAGTCGTAACCCTAACGAAATCACCGTCAGCCAATGCTAACATAACCATCTATCTCATTCCACACACCTACGCATAACCTACTCAGGATTTAAATGTATAAAATCACGTACTATCACTACGTATCACAAACCACGCCACTTGTTACACACGCGACTCACACAACGTGCACCACATGCATCCGCTCCTTAGAGCCCAGATACATGCCTATAAAACTCAGGGTCTTAAAGCATAAACCATATTACACATAACGCCAGTGAAAGCCATGTAAATCACATTACATAATCCATGCATGAATAAACTACAGTTATAACATGCATAAGCCCGTTATAAAAGCACATAACCACATATAACAACTAAGCTTAGCCCGAAAGCCAACAAACACCCACATCTCACCAACTCATCATCCCCGAGGATGGCATCAACACTAACACACGAGGCTACCACATAACCCCCGAAACCACGACACAACTAACCGCCCCAAAGGAATCCAAAGGTATTTGAATCAACGAAATCCCATAAATTAATCAATTGAATACCAATGAACACCAATTGGAAATCGAAAACCCAACCAAAATCACAAAACCAGCAACCCAGAACTTCAGTCGATCGTACGTCACCTCCAGTCGACCGAACACCCTACTAGAATCTCACAAAACACCAAAACACATGGTTCAGTCGATCGAACCCCTCGGTTCAGTCGACCGAACCCAAGATCCAAGCTTCCGTCGACCGAACCCCATGGTTCAGTCGACCAAACCCCATGGTTCAGTCGACCGAACCTCAGTGGAACTTGATTCTGAGCTACGGGCTTCTACATTCAAACCCCTAATCGAAGCCTCCGAACCCCGATTCAACACCCGTGAACATACGCACATGCAGGCCTAATATAAGACCTCGAAAGAAACTCCTGTTACCCGATTCCATCCACGAAATCGCCAAAAAGCAGGTTTTAAATCTAAAAATCCAACTGAACATAAACTCATATCTACAACAAACTAACCGGTAAAAAGACACCCGATTACCCATAGCACCCTTATAAAACATACAGGTCTAGAATCCTACCTCGATGAGTTGAAAACTTGACGTCTCGATCCATGTATAAAATCGAGCTTCACCGGAATGAAATTCTGACCGGATGGTTGCGTAGCCCACCGTGCTAAAAGCAAGAATCCGCTGTTGGATCGTTGAAAATCGAGCCCGGGGCCCCCGAGAACTTAGAGAGAAGGCATAGAGAAAACGAAAAAACTTACTGGAGAAGTTTTGAAAAATATCTTTTAAAAATATCTAACTCCAGATATTTATAGGCCTCCAAAATATCCTTTTTTTTGAATTTTCAAAATTTGCGCCACAACGGCCCATGGCCCTAGGAACCTACCCCACATGCATATCTAAACCCAATCATACATCAAAAGCAGTAAAAACATGCTCGAATGAAAACGCGTAATGCGCGTCTAAAAACACCAAAAAAAGAAAACGGGTCAGGGTCTCACAGATAAGATTTTCTACCATTGTTCACTTCTCTCGATCCTGAAACCACAATCTGTTGCAGTAATTTTGTGAATTCTTTGTACACTCTTGAAATCTCTACCAGGGAAGTAGACTTGGATGCTTGAATTGAAGTACGTTAGGCCGACGTAACTTCAGGGCAAATATCTAGATTGGCTGCTCCTTTTGCTTAACATCTCTTTTATCAGAATCTGATTATACTGGATTAGTTTCAAGGACATTTTTTTATGTATTATTCATTGTGCTCCTCTTGTTTCTCCTACATTTGAATCCTAAATGACCACTCAATTTGTGTCAATGGTAATTGCATTAACCGTGACCATTTAACCTCATCCAACCTATCTTTGAACCACCCGGGTTTCACCCTAAGATGTTCTAACCCCACGCATGTTTTTGACTGTCGACGTTCAAAATCTTGCCCCATAGATCTATGAGTAATAACGATCGTCAGGATATTACATCATTAGGCCTTAGCGCTTTCACAGGAAACTGAGACGATGCATGAAAACCTCTTAACACCTCTTCAAGCATCAAGCAGATTTCTTCTTGATGTCACGACTTAGAATATCTATCAACGTCCGTGTTTAACAAAGTTTTGAAGATCAAGACTCCCAACTTCAAGAATGGTTAAGTAAAGGCTTATACAACTAACTATATTTTTCAAAGGTCCCGACAAATACGGCTATACCCTCAGCAATCTAAAGTTAGAAACGACAGTTTCACACCAAAGGATTCGTGACTCCACCATAAGGCATAATTCAAACTTCCCCAAACTAGTTCGTAGTTGACTCACCCATCCGATAAATCGAGAAGCAAAAGATTCATACCAATAGTGAGAAAGTGAAAAATGAGAAACAGCCTCGAACTCATGTTAACCTTAGTATGCCAGCAAAGGAGGTACGTTTATATACATCAATATTCATGTCGATCTTTCCACCAAAGTGTTAGAGTTTGGATTTTTACCATCACTAACAAAGAATGAAGAATCTTGATCACTACAATGAACGTTTAGAGCCTGATGAAGAATTAACCACCAAGTCACATGAGTCACACAATTAAGTATTTATCACAGCCATATCTTTTATCATGTTCATTTTACCCTAGAATGACCAACTGCCTGAGAAAATGATCTAGTTATTGGAAGAGACATTCAAACCCAATGTTCTAGCACATCAAGAACAAACAATAGAGGCCAAGAGAAACGGAGTAACCTTTGGAAAGACTAGAGAGAAAATGGGAACATATGATTATAGACTTCATCATCAGGATTATCAAGATCACCTCAAAGGCCGATAACTCTTTAGTAAAAATTGACTTATCTACTATCCTGTCATAAAATTATCTGTCTCCTTAACTATAAACTGTACCGGTGTTATATGGTATGCGTTGTAGTGAATTTTATGCCGTGAAATTAGTTAGAAGGTTAGAGTGTTTTGCTTATGGGCCTTGATTCATAGCATTCGTGCCACAGGTAAGGAGAAGTTCTTAGAGGAAGTCATCCCAGAGGAAGAAGAAGAGTTTGAAGAACATGGTGAGTTCCAAGAGCACATGGATCCCGCTGATGCATTCTGAGGAGTCGAGACCGCTGTTTTTGTTCTTATATTCAGTTTTTTTCCGGTGCTTAGTGTAAATTTTGAAATTTCTTGGTGAAACTATAATAGTTAAGTACTTTGAATGGTTTAGAACTCCTTTATGATGTAATAACTAACGTATGTAAATATGAATGAATGGCTAGAACACTCATTTATTTATATTTATATATGTCCGGACGTGCTCGGAGGACGGGGCGTCACAGTGAAAGTATAAAACTCCTCTCTATACAAGTCTCTAGACGAAGCAGGAAAATATTTCTCTAGAAAAACTCTCGTGAACGCTGCCCACGTGCCCTCCAGAGTGGTCTGGGCGTATTTCCACCACTCGTGCGCATCCCCTCTCAACTGGAATGTAGCAAAAGAAACCCGTAGATCGTCCTCTACTATCTGTAACATATCAAGTATCTGAGTCACCAGCTCTAACCACTCTGTCGCCACTGTAGGATCAGGATCCCCAGCAAAGGTAAGAGGATCCATACGCCTAAACTCCCGCATTGCCACCGTTGCCCTCAACTCGGGGTCTCTCTCTTTCCCCTAGAGGTCTCAACCAACTGCTGGATAGAACCTACCAGCACCCGCAACAACTCAGTCACGTCCAGTGGTCCCAAAGGAGCATTTGCATCCCCAGCATCAGGGATAGGTGCATCCCCTTGGCCAAAACCATGGCTACAGCCTTGCCCTCTCCTCGCAAACATCACATCTACATAAAAGAAACACAAAGCATAAGATGCAACATTTAAGTATGAACCACATAAGCATGCTAACACGTAGTCACATAGGTTCATGCTAAACAAACCCCACATACCGAGGAGAACCGATAAGAATGACGCATCAATTTGGATAACCTACTCAGATTCCCTGTTAGAAATCACGTTAACTAAACTCATTTCTAACTTGGCTCCCAAGTTTACTAATCCAAACGCCTAAAGGCAGGACTAATCAATCCAAAGGTTCAACCCCCATACTAACATATACACAACATTTACAGATAACCCACATGCTAACACGTTCATGGTATCAAAACATATAAACACAAGCAGTCAAGCACACGCAATCAACCTCACATGGTGATGCACCCTTCCCACGGCTCTTAGGTATTCAAATCCAGAGCTCTGATACCATTGTGTCACGCCCCAAACTTCGGGTCACGTGAAACACCACAAACAACAAGATAAAATACCCAACCCGATATTTACTCGCAAAATAAAGCATACAAGTATTTAATATATCCGCCAAAAGGCTTACATTACACGGTTCCAACACCGAAAAACATATTATAAGATACATGGTTCAAAAGAACAAAAAGAGGACTACGGGTCTTCTGCCTCAACTGGTAACCCCAAATCAACCTGCATGACCGGTGCCTGAAAAATATTTCAAATCCCACACCGTGAGCCAAAACTCAGTAGAAACTAGACAAGCATGCAATATAAACAAAACATGCTCAAAAAACGAGGTGCAGTTTTCGACTCACACGAGCCATAAAAATGATTTTATATCTGAACTCATACGAGTTCTAGAAGAAAACAGTTGAAAAATAGTTTTATGGGAGAACTGCCAAGAGTCTTAAAGAAAATAGTTTTGAAAACGATTTTGTATCACGACTCATTAGAGCCTAGAAAATAATTTGATATATATAGTACAATGCCTCACCAGCAAAGATAGACTCCTACGAGCCAAGACTCCCACGAGCCCCACATGCAACACACGTCATGTATATAACGCAACATATGCATAATTAACATATAACTTCACGAACTTTCACCGTAGGACTACTATCTGCCCTTCATCATATAGCTTCACAGACTTTCACTGTAGGACCACTATTTGCCATTCATATGCATTGCTGACCAGAGCCAACAGATATCTTCACAGACTTTCACCGTAGGACCACTATCCACCCTTCATATACAATTATTTTTAAAACTAGAGTTTTAAACAATGCAACACATGCATATAAATATCAGAGCTTAAATACATCATGATCGCATAAGATCACATATGACCACATAGGACCACATACCCGTTCTCTGCTCAACAAATGACTCGTCCACTCACCGGGACAACCAACGATGCAGAAAAATCAAAACCTAACCCAGAGACCAACACTTGAATCTCCCACAAAACGGTCCTCACTAGAAACCACCTTTAAAACAAACAACGGACCCACACGTCCAGCACCCAACGATGCACTAACCACCACGCACCTAACCGTTCACCAACACTAGTATCTAACCATCTACGTCACCACCGAGGATGACACCTACGCAAACACCTGGGCCTACGACACGACCCCCAAAACCACAACACAACCAGCAGAGCTCCAAAGGAATCTAACGGTATTTTAGTTGACTAATTCCATATATCTATCAATTGAATACTGTTGAAAACCAAAGACCCAACCACCAAACAACAAAACACAACAACCCAGAACCCAGTTAACTAGACCCCATCCAGTCGACCTAAACACCCTACTGGAAACTCACAAAAATGGCCTAAAAACACTTGACCCCATCCAGTCGACTGAACCCACAGACCCACGATCCAGCCGACTGACCCAACGATCCAGTCGACTGAACCCACAGACCCACGATCCAGTCAACTGACCCCACGATCTAGTCGACTGAACCCAGGCAAAAATAGTTTTCGAGCCACTGTTTCAGCCTCCCAAACCTCGAATCAAAGCCTCTAAACTCCCATACAACACCCTCGAACATACACACACCCAAGCTTAACACCCAAACCTCGAAAGAAACACTCGAAACATGATTTCTTCCAACTGAAATCAACGAAAAACGATTTTGAACCCCAAAACAAACGTTTGAACATAAAGCAATTTTCATGCATTTTAAAATGGTAAAAACATGCACGATTACATGTAACACCCTTATAAGACATGAGAGTTTAGGATCCTATCTCGTTGAGTTAAAAACTCGATACCTCGATCCATGTGCAAAATCGAACTTTGTCGAAATAAAATTCCATCCGGATGAACGCGTAGCCCACCATCCAATAACAGGGATCCACTGTTGGATCGTCGAAAACAGAGCCCCGGACCCCTAAAAAGTTAGAGAGAAGACAGAGAGAAAAAGAAGAAACTTAATTGAGAAGTTTTGAAAATATCTTTTAAAAATATCTAACACCAGATATTTATAAGCAACGAAAATATCTTCTTTTTTTTGAAACTCGCATCACAGTTCCTGACGGCCCCAGAAACCAACCCCGCATGCATATCTAAACCCGAACATGCATAAAAACACGTATGAACATGGTAAAACAGAAACGGTAAACACGCATCGAAAAACGCCAAAAAAGAAAACGGGTCAGGGTCTCACATAGGCGTTATGATAATATTTTGGATTCTCATAATCTAGAGGAAATTTTCACAATACGGCAGTTAAGAGAAGTTTTGTTTATATACTTTAGATTGGGGATGACATCTAACAACTTTTAATCTTTTATTTTTATAATTTCTTCGCACAAAAACTTGTTGGCGCCATTATACAATAGATTTGTATAAGGGGTTATTTCTAAGAGATTCCCAAAAGGTGGCTACCGGTGATGGGGTAAGGTGATAACCTCTAAAAGTACTCAGACTGCCCACATAGTTCATAATATCTTCTTCTTATGACATACTGAAACCTAAGCATGATAATACACACGATAATGCACATAAGAGTGGCGTGAGTGTCCTAAGCTCTGAGTTTTTAAAATTCTTGCTCTGATACCACTTCTGTCACGACCCATTTTCACGAATGGCGTCTGTGACCGATCAGTGAGTCAAAACTCACCAAAGGCGTCTATTTTTCTTTTCTTCCACTTTATTTTGAATTTGCTGACAATACATTTTAAAAAAAAATTCTCAAAAAATAAAAAGAGAAGACGAGTCGATAAAAACTTATTTTTTGCCATTTAAACTTTTCTAGAATCTCATTTTAAAAGAAAATCTTAGAGCTTACTAATAATGAAAACAGCATCCAACATTATTAAACATATTTTCAAGTGCTAAATACAGAATCATGCGCTGAACATAGAAAAGCAAATCACGGGAATTAAATAGAAAACATGAACAAAGTAATCTTTTTTTCTCAGGTACTAATTCCTTAGTTCTGTTATGCATCACCTGAAAAATGTCAACATCCATTAGTTATGCTAGTTTGAATTCAAAGATATCAAGATTTCTAGTTTATCATGAATTATCTAAGTTTAACTTTATACAGTTAGAACCATATTGCTTTATACCACATATCATACCAATTTTCATCCATATTCCATCAAACTCTCAATATTTTTTCTGCCCTTGAGTCGGAACCTTCTAGTATTGTTTTTCTGTCCCCTCGAGTCGAGACTTTTGTGTTATTTTCTTGACCTCCTAGAGCAGGGTCCTTTCAGTATTATTTTCCTATCTCGACAGAGCAGGGATCTTTGGAGTTATTTTCTTATCCTACCAGAGCAGGGATCTCTAGTGTTATTTTTTTGCTCTCTCAGACTGGGGACCTTTAGTGTTATTTTCTTGTCCCCCCGAGTGATCAGGACCTTCCGATATCTTTATTGTTCCATGCATTGGGACTTTTCGAACCTTTATCTTATTGTATATGCAAATTCATTTATACAGAGGTTTATTAGCTAGATAAAATGTAGTAGACATTCATGACTTAATTTATCATTTCGAGCTCTCATAAATAAGTTTAGAAAAAGTCAAAAACTCACCTATCAACACACAGCCGATTATTTCCTTTCAAAATTTATGGATCTAGAAAACAACACACATAAATACTAATATTAGAATATTCTTATTGTTTTTACTTTATAAATCCCTAAAATACTTTATCCTGGAATACAACTTTTCTTATTAGTGGCTAAAAAATTACAAAAATCATAAAGAGTTAATTACTTACAACCTTCATAAATTAAATCTTTAGAAAAATCCTCTATCATTTTTAGAAATATTTAATTCTTAGGCTTCAAATCCTAGCTTTGATTTTGATGAAGAGTTAAAGACATAAATTATATAAAATACTTGTTTTAGTATACTACTCATAGTTTTGTAACAAAGTCTTATTTTTATTAAATTTTTCTCATAAAACTCTTAAGTTAAAATGCTTATGTTTAAATAATTTAAAACTCTTAAATGTTTTTCAATATGCGAAAATCATGTTGTTTTAATTTATTTTATTCCTCTTTATACTCTTTAAAATTTTCTTTTATTCCATGTTAGAAAAATCTAAAATTTTATTTTGAAGTTTATAAAATTTCTTTTACCACTTTTTATAATCATCTTAGCTTCTTTATTTAAAAGAATTTGAATCTAATTATAAGGAACCAAGTGGGTCCCAAAATCACAACACCTACACACATAGCATTATATCGTGAGAACAATTTAAACATACACCCACAGGCTTTGCTTTAAAACAAGCACAACAAACAACACACTATTTTGTTAGGATTGGTATACTGAAAACTATATTTTTAGTATTTAATTTTATTTTAATAAAATTAATTTTCTATTTTATGATAATTTTTATGAGTAATGCATGCATATTATTTTCTTGTTATGCATGGATATCTAATATTATGTGTAATATTTAATCTGTTGTGTAGAGTACGACTTATACACAGAAAATCAAATTTTAGGTTCTTACATAATATAAGTTTTATGTTCACAGTTTAGATGAAAATGGACATACTATCGGTACAACTATAGCATAGAGTTTTAGTAGGCCTGTCTTGGATACGAGGGACAGATAATAGTATCGTCTATTGTTCTAACTCTCTATACTAGTACACTTTGTGTGTATTAAACGGGATATTTGGGGTAATTAATTTTATACTGATTATATAAATTAATTCATACCCCAAGGTTATTATGAATAGTGCTTATCCTCTTAATCCTGAAATAATTTTGATTTGCATATATTTAATATTCGTTGTTTTGATTCATTAGAGGGTGTGATCTTATATAGGTCTATATTCTCGGTGAGTTGGATAGCGGTATTATTTATTTGGCAAATATTAATTATTAACGAAATTCACGTCCCGAAAGATCGGGATTGACGATACCTCCTTAAGGAAGCTTATTAGTTTTGATCGAGCCAAACCTTACACGTGAATTTGATTATCCGACTATCAAATAAGTTAAAGGGGAGGGCTTAAGGAATACTAAGATATCGATTAAATTAAATTATCAGTAATTAAATTTAATTAGCGGGTATAGAGAATCTTAACAGGGGAGAAATTATAAGTATTTAATAACAGGAGCACAATGCTAGATAGACTTGAGATTATGGGTCAGAATGCAATTATAGTTGTTTAGTGATGTAAACTGTAATTCAGTGTTTTATGAAAATTACAGAAACCGCTGCTAATTTTTTATAATTGCAGATATTGCTATGAGATTTGCTTAATTGCGAAAACTGCTGATGCATGTCTGTGTTCCACTGGAAATCTAACTCATAATTACTCCCAAGACCCCTACTGTAGCCCTATAAATATATGCGTAGACTGAACTAGTTTCATAACTTGTCTTCTAGGAATAAAACTGTCCAGGTTCTGCCAGCATGCATTCTTGATAGATTGTAGCCCAGCCTACATTCAAGAATCGCATAAAGGAATACAATATAAGATCTGACAGAAACTTCAACTCGAATTTAAATCGTAGTTGAAGATTCGACCGATAAAAATGTATTTTTCTAAATTAACTTCGGATGCACGGATTTTATTTTGATCGTTCGTCATCAAAAGTTTTATCTAGAGCCCGTTTTGGCATTTGCTCGTCCAGTTATTTTTTTTTCATTGATCGTTTGTAAAAATAAAAATTTTGGCAGTCTTGCCTCCAACAATTATTATCAGAGTCGTTTTATTTTTTATTTTTGATTTTTGGGTTGGATAATTTTAGAACTGTTGCTAACTTTATTTTGTAAGCGTTCTAATTCTGATTTTATGATCGTCATTAATTCATCTTTAATTGAATGGTTTGTGAATGATGATTATTTTTTTTAATCACGAAGATTGATTGTGACAGATTGAATTTGAGCCTTCGAAACATAGGATCGATATAATAGCTAATTTTATATTTTTAAATATATTAGATTATTTAAGAATAGGTTGAACATATCAAAGAACACAAAAAACATAGGCGGCACCGGCAGTGGTTCGAAATTTTACGAGCCATGAATCGCAGTAAGTTTTTAATGATTTTGAACGATTTTTTCGGTGAGTTTTCTACAATATTTATGTATAAAAAAATAGCATAAAAATAAGTTAAAAATAGTGGAGAAAAATTACCAAAATAGCCTGATTTTGGCAGCTTTGCAGATGGCGGTTCGCAAGCGATTTTGATGATTTTTCAGAATAAAATAGTAGTAAAATATACCTCAAAATGCTATCAAAAAATTAAAAAAAAATATTTGACCAAAATCACAACCTAAACAGGCGGCAAATAGGCAGGCGACAACACCCGGTGACAAGGTTCGAAGGCTATTTTCGAAATGTTTTGGCACTATTTTTCAGGCAGTTTTTTGATAATTTTTTAGGCTATTTTTGAGCAATTTTTTGACAAAAAGATTTTAATTTTAGAGATCTTTCCAACGGTATAAAGAATATCAAAACGGAGTTCGGATGAGGCCGGAACGGCCTCAAAAAGTTGGTGGTTCGAGGCGACGGCGCTGGGGTGCGGCGGCAGCAGCTTTAGACAATTTTTCTAACTATTTTTCGGGCTGGTTTTGAGCAGATTTTTTCATTAAAAATAGTACTTTTTGAGAGATTTTTTCCTGTATAAAGTACGTCGAAAGCAGAGTTCAAAAAGAGTTCGAAAAAGTCTCGAGAAGTTGGCGGCGCAGTGCTGTTGCGGCCAGTAGCATTTTTTGTGGTTTGGGCAGTTTTTTTGCCATTTTTCATGCAATTTTTTAGCATATTTTTCTATATAAAAATTTTATATTTCAAGAGTTTTTGAACGATATAAAGATCGTCAAAAACGGAGTTCGGATGAGACGGCGGCAATGCGATGCCGGTGGTGGCTGGTGGTGGCCAGTTGATTTCTCTCTTCCGAGGTTCCTTTGTATTGATTTTTTGATAGATATGGGACTGATTTGATATATATTAATATATCAACTAGTATCAGAAAAACCTAATCCAATCAGGACATAGGAATTAGATATAAAAGTAGATTATTACAACTTATCCTCTTCGGGAGACTGAAACGATTCAGCGTTTCACTTGGATCATAAAATCGAAATATATGCATTGTATTTATATATATATGAACTGTGTGGATGATTGCATATATATTTTATTTATCCTATTAATTTAATTAATTCAAAATTTTGATTTTAATTAAAATATTTTGTAATAAAAAATAAAATTAAGTTTTTTTTAATT